>VDFB02280763.1:0-18720 GCA_007258455.2 Sequoia sempervirens
AAATGAAAAAAAAATGAAAAAACTTGGCTTTTTTCCAAAAATCTTCCTCTACAATCTCTTTGGAAGTGAATGGGATCTTCCACACGTGTAGGGATGGCAATCCAACTACTTTGGAACCTATGTTACACCAATCAGCCCAAATACCCTACATTCCCAAGTAGGATTCATTTTGGAATCAAATTCAAATATAAAACACCTATGGAATCATCCAAGGTATGTTTTTTGGGGGCAAATCTGTTTGGAGTTGTGAATGAGTGAACCTAGGCGATTTCACTTGGTCAAGGCATTTCCAAGACGAAGAAAACCCTATGATTCGTTAAAAGTGTCATAATATTCGTCCCAAACAATTTTCAAAAGAGAACTTTATAAAAATTGTTGAAAATATGTTTCATGCTATTTTCTTCTCCCATTACCCACCATTGTTGAATGATTTATGTGTACTAGGTTTATGATTCAAACAATGTCAGTTGTTTTTCACAATTAACATCAATATCCTTACACTTACACCCTTGTGAATAGGTTTCCAATGAAATTCTTTCCTTTGTTCAAAAACTTGTTGCATCCGCATCTTCTTTAGCCTAAATTACATCCAAACAAACACAAATGGGCATTGTTTGCAGGTGAATCACATTGTGTGTGGCAACGGCAATCACTAATGACATTTTGAAAAAAAATTCATTTTAGGTTATTATTTGAATTTGAAATAATTATATATTTGTTTTTATCTCTTATGTTTTAATATTTCAATTGTTTTATCTCATATGTTTTAATATTCTAATCTCTTATGTCTTATTTAAATTTGTATGATTTTCATTTAATTTTATATTTTTAAATTAGAAACATTTATTAAATAAATATTTTAGTTTAAAATAATTTAACTTTTCTATTTTATCTTTTATAAAATTTATAGAGTTTCGTCTCTAGGTTTTTATTTTTAGATTTACTTTTTAGTACTATTAATACATATTTAGATTAGATTAGTATGGTATTTTGAATTCAATTCTTATTTCTAAGATACAAATTTGTATATATTTGTGATTTTTATATGTTTTTGTATGGATGTACCAAGAACATACACAGCCCCTCCAAACAAAATTATCATACTAACATACCATTCCCACATACCTGTACCCATAGTTTACATACTCGGAATCGGAGAGTACTCGGCAAGCCCAAAATTTTTGACTCGGAAAATACTCGGCAATGACTCGGAAAATACTCGGCAAATACTCGGCAATTTAAAAGTAGCAAAATTTCTTTTAAAAAAATATATAATAATTATTAACTATTAATTATAATAATTTTATATATGTATTTAATAGTTATATAGTTATATTATTTATAATTTATTTTTTATTATATAAAATATACATTATATAATAATTAAGCTAAGCTTAAATCTATAATGTTAAAACCTAAATGTGCTCGTTATTAGGATATTGGCCGTAATTTTCATTTTAATAAACATACTCTAAAGCGCTCGTCGAAAATTTCGAAACCCTACTTTCAGGCTGTAGCGGAAACCAGGTTAATACCAGCGATTAAGAGTTTGGAGGAGGAGAAACCAAGAGCGGCGACGAAAGCAGGCAATAAACAGCTCTAAAACAGACGAAATGGCGGCAAAAAACGAAGAAAAAAAATGTAAAACACGAGAATAAAAACGAACACAGAAAAAACGCATGAAAACCTTGAAATATCCGCGCGAAAATGAGGGCAAAAGTCGGCCATTAAAACTACTGTCGCATTTGGCGAGTAAAGGCAGAAAATAATCGTTTGGCTTAAAATCTGGCGATTAATCGTCCACTCGGAAAATACTCGGCGATTATGTAATCTATGCCTGTACCCATACCTGATTCAACATCTAAGTTTGGAACCTTCAATTATCAATCTTCAGCTCTATTTGTGTAATGACAAGCAAGAATGAATGGTGTTTGTTTTTGCATTCAAAATAATGTAAAATGTGTTTGTTTTAGTGTTTCAAATGGTTTAGATGGCACTGTTAGGGTTTGGGCTCACTTTTTTTTTCAGTCAAACTTTAAGTCAAAAAATAAATAAATAAACCCATTTTTTAACTGTGAGTTAGCTTTGGTTCTTTCCAGCCAAATCCGAGCCTACAAGGCCCTAGATGGCTCCATAGGTAGACCATTTCAATACCCATTCGAATCAGACCCAAATCCAAGCATGTCTTTTGATTAATCAATAACATAGGAAGACATTATCATATCCCAAAAAAGCAAGGATTGTGCTAACATGAACTAGACAGACATGCATAGGTTAAAGGCAAAACAAGGATTGTGCTTGCATGCGCTAGGAAAACATATATGATTGGACAAAGCAAGAACCATGTTTGATTTTTTTCTGATAGGATGCATATTTTCATGAATATAAAATTTATTAAATTAATCAGAAAAATGGACTGTGTATAGCCCTTTTTTCAGCATCTCAAATCTAATAGTTTTAGCCTTTGAGGGGTATCTATTGTAATATTAAACATTGTCCCTGATGGGTTTAGATATACTTTACAGAATAAATTCATAATTGTTAATGAAATATGATTTCAAGTTGTTGATGCACAAAATGAATACAAACACTGATTTCTCAGATCTCTAAATACATCAAGTAACATATTTTGTTTCAACTGGAAGACACCCTTGATGACTGTGCATCTGTTGTAATATAATATTGAACATTGGTGGGTTCAGATATACTTTACAGAATAAATTCATAGTTGTTAATGAAATATGATTTCAAGTTTTTGTTGCACAAAATGAATATAAACACTGATTTCTCAGATCTCTAAATACATCAAGTAACATATTTTGTTTCAACTGGAAGACAACCTTGATGACTGGGCATCTGTTGTAATATTAAACATTGTCACTGGTGGGTTCAGATATACTAAAATGAAATATGATTTCAAGTTTTTGATGCACAAAATCAATACAAACGCTGATTTCTCAGATTTCTAAATACATTAAGAGACATATTTTGTTTCAGGAAGACACACTTGATAACTCGTCATGTTTATAACAAATGCCCAAATTACTGAATTAATAACCTGTACAAGAACCTCTTGGAAATTGTGTATTATTTAAACTTATGGTTAGCTATACAGAGAAACAAACAGTTCAGTAAACTTCTCTGTAAACATAGAAAATCACTAACAAGGATCACTGTACAAGCACAACTTGCATATCCAGATGAATGAATGATTTCAGTAAACTTCCTATGGTAACAATACATCACATTTCAGAGAATAAATGACAAATAAAATCTTTGTGCCAGAACAGTTCCATTTATAGCATCAAAGATTTGTTTCATTAGTCCAGTTGATGAGAAAGTGTGAGTGCTAATATAAGCACACAATATTGCTGTGGATGCAATTCTCATTTTCAATTAATGTACTCTCTAAAAATATGAATCAGTATGACACTCTCTTAATAAGCAAGTAATTCCTTATGGAATTAGAATTGTGGAAATGAAGAAGAAAATCTATCTTGCAATTTTCTCCAAAAGCAAATTATTAGTTTAAATACTTCTTGAACTCCACAATATATATTATTCTGTATATTGGGTTGTTCAATCATCAATGGGGACTTGGAATTACCTTGCATGTTTCTTTAGAATTCCCAGATAATTTAAAGGGTTGTTCAATAAGTATTTAGAATTACCTTGTATGTTTCATTAATATTACCAGAAAATACAAAGGCTATAGTGGAGGATGATTGGAAATACAAATATTCATGCATCAAACAGGAATTTCATTTCTAAAGTCACAGTTTTGCAGTTTAGGTTTTGCACTTTAATCACTCAAGAGACCAATATTATTTAATTCTAAAATTGCAACATGTACCTCTACATTACAAGAGTTATAATTACAGCCATACCCGTGGCTCAGGGGGTTGATGTCCAAAATACAAAGACATGTTTCATCTTCATATAACTGCAAAGCCATCAAAAGGGTCGAATCTCATAATCAATGAAAAACCTTCAAAAAATAGGTACCAGAAAAAAAATGGCTAAAGCAAACAAAGTTTATTGAGTTGAACTTAACAGAACATTATGTTCAAGATATGAATTCAGAATCTTGATAAAGGCTTAAAGTTAAAGATATAAATATGTCCATGATTTTAGGAAAAAACTATGATTCCATTTGGTGTAAGGTAGCCAGCAAAGAGATCTTACCAAAATTTACACTTCAATATATATTATGAACTATTTTTCCTTTCCTAGTAAGTAATTTCACAAAAAATTCTAAGCAAAACTTTTATCAAAACAGCTATCAAATGTTTAGAATATCTAGTGATTTAAGTCGGAGGATCCAAAGAATCAACAGGAGGTAAAATTGTAACCATTGGCCTTTTACCATGCAATAGTCTTAGGCACAAAGGAAATCCAACAGGTAGCAGATCATTGTTGAGAGGAACATGTATTATTATTTAAGCCAAAAGAATAAGAGTTCACATATATATCATAAGGACTATCTTAATAAGCAATAGACTTCTAGATGTCTGAAGATAAGGTAGCCAATTATTTCTCACAGGAACTTGTGCTATTATGAATTATCCAAGTCAGAGAAGTAAAAACTAGGAATAAACTGAAGTTAATTGCTTCCCAACACCAAAAATGTGCTGAGTCAAACAACTGGGCTGGTTTTCTTTTTGAGGAAGACAGACTTTTGATTGAAAAATCCACAATTGCATTTTTTACTGGATTATTACATCTTTAGCTTAGTATAGTTCAGATAATAATAATAAAATAAACTAACATATAGATGTTCATTTATAAATAAATAAATATTAGTTAATAGTTAGTAATTAAAACAGTTAGTTTATTGGGAGTTATTCCCATAAGGTAGTTTGGGTAGTGAGCACAAGAAAATGAAATGCTTTAAAAAGCAAATTGTATTGCAAATGGGATGTACCCGATTAAATCAAAATCCATTATATCTGTAGTTTATTGATCATCATGTGTACTTTCAATTGTGTTTATGTGCTCAACCATTTTAATATGGTATCAAAGCATATTGATATCTTTGTGCCTGTGCAATGATGAGGCAATAAGAATAAGAAGAATCCTATGAATAAGAAAGAAATGGTAGGCAAACATTAAGTTTTATACAAGGCATGAGTACAGTCTGAAGGGCTGTTGGAATGTAGGCCCAATCTCTTGTAATAAGTCTGTAGTGAACAGAAGGCACAATTTCATTGAGAAGAAAAGGTGTTTGGAGATACTGTTGCTACGTAGAGTTATTTGGACGCATGAGCAAACGTGTTGTGTACACTTGATTAAAGAGAGTTTAATTCTCATAGGTATGCGTGTGAGATAGAGACGTGTCTGAAGAGGTATGTGCTTCATCAATCTGTATTCAAATCTTGATATTAGTTTTTTTCTTGTGAATACCCAGCTAACTAGCAGTTTCAGTTCCAACCATAGCAACGACTGGTATTAATAGAAGATTAAATAGTTGTAATTTGCTTCAGATGAAAATACAAATAGCATCATGAAGTTTTCAGAGAAAGGTGTGGCAAGAAGTTAATATTTATCAATGGTAAAATGCGCAAACATGTTTCAATATATAGAAGTTTTAATTCTTGTGCATTTCTGGCAATGTGAAAGTCTGTAATGTCCAATATGATTATTATTTATGTGCAACAATCAGTGTTTTTTTTTCAACCACTTTTGCTTTGGATTGGAGTCTAAAAATTTTATCGTCTACAAGAGTGAAGCTGTGAAGTCTTCCATTAGATGTAAGAAGTCCACTGGATATAAAATTGCCACTGCCAATCTAAGCCACAACCACAAGTTATACTTGAAGTTTGGCCGTGACTATTCATCTTGAGTGCTAAGAATCAAATCAACGATAGGTTCATTGGTATATGTTGTGCTCACCTTGTTGGTAATAAGTGTTTGCTTAGAGGCATTGTTATACTGTTGTCTATACATTAAGACAAGGTATTAATTATGGAGTTCAACAAGCTTGCACATAAATGTGCTTAGCGTAGTTGGTTTATGACTTTCAAAATCAATGTTTTTATTGCAAGTAGTCACAGGATCAAAAATATGCAATTACTTTTTGTAAGTGGGGTTATAACTTATAAGGTGTGAAAGAGGAAGCTATTGAACTGAAATAAGGGTGTTGTTAGTGTATGATGTCTATTATTATGCTTCAATAATATTGGCTATCTGACTATGTACTAATTGTTTGTATTAATTGGTTGTCGACTTTGGGTAGTTATAAGCGTCAATTGGTTGTCAGTTGTGTTCTTGGCAACTGTCAGGTCCTTTAACTACATTCTGTATCGTTGAGGAGAGTAGTATAATATGGTTGGATCGACTCTGATCCTTGGATGACTATGTCTGGTCTTCTTCTATAATAATTTCATGTGTGAATAAAGATATATTTTACTCATGTATCTGGTATGCATTGTCATCTCTATTATTAATTCATGTATTTAATTTATCAAATAGAACAATAAACAAAGGGTGCATTATCGATTGAAATTGGCATTCATTATTTTCTACATTTAAACATTGTCATATATGGTTCTTGTACTCTTAGGGGCATCCATGCTATACCCAACAAAACTTTTAGAGACTCACATGCAACATCAAATGGATAGATTATAGCAAGTCATATTGGAGGTTGGAGGCAATGGAGGATAGAGGAATTTTATCATCTAAGCTTCTCGCTCAGAGATGATTCATTGCATGAGAAGCACCATTTCATATATGTGTCCCTTCAAGGAGCAAGGGTGCGCTTGGCTTTTGTTGACATTTCTTGTGAGTGCAATTAATGTATTCACATTTGGTTGAGATTCTTTTGTATAGCAGCAGAGGGATTGGTTCTCAAAGCACTATAGGAGGGATATTGACACACTCAAAGGAGATGTGGACTCTTAGAGGAGAGTTGTTCTCTCATGTGCTGCACTAGAGGAGGGATTTTGACACACTTGGAGGAAATGTGGACTTTCAGAGGAAATTTGTTCTCATTGGGCAATGAGGATGGGAATATTTTATGTTCTTTCAAGTTGTACAGAGGTTTTGCACGTTCGATAATCAGGTGATCCACTAATGGAATCAATTTGGTGTTTCTTGGGTGAGCGAGGAGAACTGGTGAAGGCACTTCATCAAAGTCTCCAAAATGGTTGTTGTGTTTTGTTCTTACAATGTTTTGTCCTTTGTTTGGATTGATGTAATAAGAGGGAGAATGTTGGATTATTACATCTTTAGTTAGTATAATTTAGATAATAATAATAAAATAAATTAACATATAGATGTTAATTTATAAATAAATAAATGTTAGTTAATAGTTAGTGTTAAGATAATATTTAATATTATTTCTTTATTCTGTTAAGGGTCAATAATGTAAATAGTTAGTTGACATCTTAAATGTCTTCTGTAGTAAGTAGGTAGAAGTAGGTAGACACTTTATATCTACAGTTGTAGTTAGTTGCAGTAGGTTAGTTCATTAAATATCTACAGTGCTTTGTAATCTCTATATAATGTAATCTTTATTTTTGTTAATACAAGCAATTTCCCAGTTTCATGGTATCAGAGCCCAGCTGACTAAATATTAGTCTTCTAAAAATTTCGAAAGAAATTTTTAAAGTTTCTAAAAACTGATTTTTTCAAGTCTTGAAAAAATTTGAGGGTTTTTTGTTGAGATTTTTGTGAGTTTCTTCTCACAGAAAATCGAAACCCTTCTTTGCAAAAATCGTGGCTTCTGTGTTTGAAGATTTTCGTGCTCTTTTGCTAAGGTCAAAAATCAAGGGTTTCAAGCGCGTTCTTTCTTCTAGCCGAGGATTTTCTCAAGGGCCGTTTTTTTTTCTCTTGTTCAAGCCCACATTTTTCATCTGATTTGGACGCCATTTGAAGAAGTTTTTGTGTTTCTCCTGGGTGCATGATTCAAAGATTTTTTTATCACGTTTTTGGTTGCGTTTTGAACTTCTTCACCTACATTTTTGAAGGTTTCTTCTTATGCGTTTTTTTAGACAAAATCCAGTGCATTTCTGGCCACGTTTCTTTGCATTTTGTGTTCATTTTTTGGGTGTTTCTTCTCTAATTCGTGGCCTTGTATCAAAGCGACCTGGCTTGCCCGAGTTTTCATGAAGATTTGACACTGGTTTATGCAACTTTCTGAGCTTTCATGGTGGCCTAGGGTTTCAGAAAATTCGACTAGGGTTTTGACCCTCTAGTTCAAGTCGAAAAAAAATTTCGATTCCAAATTCCTTGTGGGTTTTTTGAGAGCTCAACTGGGTTGTTCTTCAATTTTTCTAGGTCCCTCATTTTCCATGCCTCAAAATCTATGCAAGTGGGTGCTGATAAAAAATTTCTGGGTTTTCAGTGAAATTATCTAGGTACTTTTCAAATCTTCTAGGTTCTGTCTTCAAGGTGCCTCAAAATCAGTGCTAGGGTTTCTACTTTGAATTTGTGTTGTTTTTGTTTTCGTTTTTTTTTGCCTTCACCAGTTTGACCTCAGGGTATGTGATGGCATCTCTAACAAATATAATGCTCGAAAGTAGCTAGAAGTTCAATGGGAAGAATTACAACACCTAGAAACAGCACATGATTACAATCTTTGAAAATCGTTGCTTCGATCAGGTCGTTTTGGGGAACTCAACTCATCCCACTATAGCCAAAAAGGACCAGGACAAATGGGATGAACGCAACCGGGAAGCCGTCATACTCATCAAACTCTTAGTCACATATGAGTAGCTACCTCAAGTACCGTTTGGCAAAACTGCTACAGAAATCTGGGATCATTTGAAGGCCCTTCATGAAACCTCCAAAAAGGGCAGAGCATTCTTTCTCAAGAACATGCTCTTTTCCATCATGATGTATCAAAAAGTGTCTTTACAGAAGCATTTGACAAAGATTAAGGACATTCGTGATCAGTTGGAGGCGATTGGTCGCACAATGGAGGAAGAGGACATGGTCGTCATTACTTCGAAGAGTTTGCCAAAATCTTATGAGCATTTCATTGAAACGCTCAATATTACTTCAACAAATGTTTGAAATTTCCAGACTAGTGTAACAAGCTTCTACATCAAGATCGTTGGAGACAGCAGTTTGGAAGCAGTACTAGTTCCACCTCCATAGAGCAAACATTCTCTTCCAAATCTTCTACTAAGAACAAAGGGAAGGCTCAATCTTCTCAACTGAAAGGCTCTGGTTCTTCTTAGGACAGCAAGAAGAAAAAGAACGTTCAGTCCAATTATTGCCATAAATATGGTCACATGAAGGCTAACTGTCGCATTCGGTTGGCTTCTGAACAAAAGAAGCAAGGCGGGTCTCAACCTAAAGCCAATGTTGCAAAGCACACTAATCAGAAAGAATCTGCATTCTATGTGTTTATGGCCAAGTGAACAGCAGATCCAGTACAATCTTCTGCCTGGTATATTGATTCCGGGGCTTCGCGGAATTTTACTCATCGTCAGTATCGGTTCACAAAATTTGAACCATTCTCTGATTCTGTCATTTTTGGAGGAGGCGAAGAGTACACAATTGCTAGTAAGGGCATTGTCCAAATTCACTCAGGAGGAAGAAATTTAATCTTTCTTGATGTCTACTATGTTCCAGGCATGGAACATAACCTTCTCTCAGTCAATTAGATCATGCGGCATTCTCCCCAATTGGAAGTTGTTTTCAGTTCGTCCACCTACAACATTGTTGATAGGGAGACTTGTACTACCATCACTATGGAACTTGAGGATCATGGTCTATATAGACTTGTTGATTCCGGTGATTCTCAGGAGCACGCTCTAGCAACCAGGAGTACTTCCATCAACAAACTTTGGAATCAGCGTTATGGGCACTTGAATGTGCACTATCTCTCTCAACTGTCTTGGGAGGGTTTGGTTGCCAGTCTACCTGAGATCCAAACTCAAAATCATGGAATTTGTGGAGCCTGTCAAGTTGAGAAGCAGCATCAGACACCATTCTTGGATGGTCATTCTTGGCGAGCCTCCAAGGTACTTCAATTGGTTCACACTGATGTATGTGGACCAATGAACACTCCATCTGTTACTAGGTCCAAGTACTTTTTATTATTGGTTGAAGATTTCAGTAGAAAAATGTGGGTGTATTTTTTGAAAAATAAACCAAATGTGTTCAGTACATTTCAGCAGTATAAGGCCTTAGTTGAGAAAGAATTTGGTTCTCAGATTGTCACTCTAAGGTCCGATAATGGGGGGGAGTGTTGTTCAACTGAATTCTCTACTTTTTGTGCTACACACGGCATTAAACGCCAACTTACTACACCATACACCCCTTAGCAAAATGGTGTCGTTGAATGTAGGAATCGCATCATTACGGAAATGGCTCGTTCTATGATGGAGTACAGAAATGTACCCAAGAAATACTAGGCTGAAGCAGTTTATACTGCAGTCTACCTCCTAAATTGATCACCTACACGGGCCATTAAGAAGATGACTCCTGGAGAAGCCTAGTCAGGACGTAAGCCTAAGGTGGACCATTTGAAAGTCTTTGGTTCTACAACTCATGTATAGATTCCAGACGCCAAGCATGCCAAGCTGAACTCCAAGAGCTAGACACTTATGTTTACTGGTTACAATGACAATCACATGGCATACGGGTTGATTGATGTGGAGACAAATCGTCTCATATTCAATCGTGATGTTGTGATTGATGAGACTATTGGTCCATTTCTTCCTACTACCAGTCTTGCAGATCAGCCTAGGAAGGTTTCTAATGAGGATGTTTGTCTTCCTCTTGGTTCCCCTGATGGGAGGGCTTCAGAGCATTCTGACTTTGAAGATGGGGAGTCTACCGGTAATGATATAGCACCCCCTAATTTTCCTCAGGACTCACATTGAGAAGACTTTGTTCCAAAAATCCCAAGAGATGTTGTTTCTCCTATTTCAGATGTTGGTACTTCTACTCGTCAGCCTAAGTGGTGGCTCAAGACTATCAAAGATCTTCATGATGATGAACTCAATAAGGGCAGATCAGTTTGGAGAAAGAGCAAGCAACAAAACACCGTCAATCTTGCTCTTATGGCCAACATCCACAGCATCTATGAGCCTCAAACATTTTCAAAGGCTAAAGGAATTCCAGAGTGGGAAAAGGCTATGGAGACAGAATACCATAGTCTTCTAAAGAATCACACTTGGGTTTTTTTTTATCTTCCTCTTGGGAAGAAACCTATTAGCTGCAAATGGGTTTACAAGGTCAAGTATCATGCCAATGGTACTTTGGATAAATACAAGGCCAGATTAGTTGCTCGGGGATTCACACAACGGGAGGGCATTGACTATGAGGAGACTTTTGCTCCTACTGCCAAGATGAGCACAATTTGTCTTCTTCTCACTCTTGCAGCCCGATTTGGATGGACAGTTCATCAAATGGATGTCAAAAGTGCTTTCCTCAACGGTGAGTTGCAAGAAGAAGTCTACATGACGCAACCTCCTGGTTTCAAGGTTGTCAGAAAAGAACATCAGGTATGTAGGCTCGTGAAAGCACTCTATGGACTGAAACAGGTTCCCCATGCATGGTACATCAAGATTGATCAGTACTTGGTTGATCATGGTTTTCAACACAGTCCTTCTGACAGTAATCTATATGTCAAACACTCTGGTGATGATATTCTCTTTCTTGTTGTCTATGTTGATGACTTGATCATTATTGGTAGTTCAGCACATTTGATTGCAGCAATCAAACAGGATTTGTGTCAAGCTTTTGACATGACAGATTTGGGGCTTCTCCATTATTGTTTGGGTATTGAGGTTTGGCAGACAACTAATAGTATTTTTTTCCTCAGTCTAAATATGCTCAAAGTCTGCTTGACAAATTTCGGATGCAGGATTGCAAACCTGCCTCCACACCTATGGAGAAGGAGCTGAAGTTGTCAACCAACTCTGATTCCCCTCCGGTCGATGAAACGACATTCAAGCAACTAGTGAGCAGTCTCATCTACCTCACTGCCACTAAACCTAACATCAGTTTTTCCATGAGCTACATTTCTCGCTTCATGACAGCTCCCAAAGTTGATCATTGGATTGCAGCAAAGCGAGTGCTGCAATATATTAAGGGCACTTCAGACTATGGCATTCTGTATGGCAGATTCAAGGATCCAAAGCTAATTGGTTATACAGACTCCGATTGGGCAGGTTCAGTAGATGACAAAAAATCCACTTCTAGGTATGTATTCAATTTGGGTACAGGTGTTGTAACACGGACCAGCAAGAAGCAATAGGCAGTGGCTCTTTCCTCGACCACAGTAGAATATCGAGGAAGAGTTAAGGCAACATGTGAGGCAGTTTGGCTTCGTAGGATGCTTTCTGACATGCAAATGTCACAAGCAGGTCCTTCTCCCTTGTACACTGATAATCAAAGGGTGCTCAAACTGGCCAAAAATCCAGTCTTCCATGAACATACCAAGCATGTCGAGCTTCATTGTCACTACATCTGCAAGCTAGTAGAAGACGGATCAGTTCAGCTGTAGTATGTTCCGACAACGGATCAAACTACAAATATTCTCACCAAGTCTCTAAGCCCAGATAAGTTTGTCATATTCAAGGGGCAACTTGGTGTTGTTGACAGATTGACCATTAAGGGAGGGTGTTAAGATAATATTTAATATTATTTCTTTATTCTATTAATGGTCAATAATGTAATTAGTTAGTTGACATCTTAAATGTCTTCTGTAGTAAGTAGGTAGACACTTAATGTCTACAGTTGTAGTTAGTTGCAGTAGGTCAGTTCATTAAATATCTACAGTGCTTTGTAATCTTTATATAATGTAATCTTTCTTTTTGTTAATACAAACAATTTCCCAGCTAAAATTGTTTCAGATAGTAATTAAAATAGTTAGTTTCTTGGGGGTTATTCTCATAAGGGAGTTTGAGTAGTTAGTATGGGAAAATGAAGGCTTTAAAAAGCTAATTGTATTGCAATGTGATATATCTGATTAAATCAAAATCTATCATATCTGTAATTTGATGATCATGTGAACTTGCAATAGTGTTTATGTGCTCAACCATTTTAATATTTTTGTGGTCATAATTTAGGAAAACTACCTCCATTCACTTATAAAAATTGGATTTTTTAAATTTTTGCTTCATTTTTACAATTTTACACTCCATAATGAATTTTTGCCAAAGCACAAGCAAACTATAGAATTTACAAATCTAGGATTCAAAGGATTGTCGGTATCAAACAATTAAGGACACCCTTAGGCATGTCATTTATGTTATTTTTAGATTTCCAAGATCCTTCTAACCTTCAGGCTATCGCATAAAAGAGGTAAAGCCCATAAGCACTACTTTTTTTAATTTTTGGTTCAAGTTGTTTTACATTTGCGTTAGTGTTAGGTTTAAAGTTCTAAAAATAAAAACTTGGTTTTAAACCCTAATGGTTATGGTTCAATGTTACAGTGAAACCCTAACCATAAGGGTTTAAACATGAAACCTATCCCTTATCCATATTTTTAATAGTCTTAAGTCGTAACCCTAAACTAATTTTTTTGTTTACTTAAGTTAAAAGTGGTTTTTAAGTTTTAAATTCTACTAAGTTATTAAACCTAACCCTAAACAGATTTTTAGGTTTAAAGTTAGGATTAGCATATTTTTTAACTTTTTTTACCAACCCTAAGTCCTAACTGTAAAGTATTTTTTTTAGTTTAAAGTTAAAGTTGAGGTAATTTTTGAATTGTTAAACATTAGTTAGAGTTGGTGTTAGGGATTTTTCTATTTTTATTGACCCTACTCCTATTATGTTTAGGAATTTTTTATTTTAATTTTTGCAAACCCTAATCCTAACTAATATTTCTAGATTAGGGTTAGGCGTAGGACATTCTTCAACTAACCCTAATGCTCTTATACTTTTGCTTGAGTTTAGCTCATAATTTGAGAAGAAAGGGATTTTTCATGGACTTGCTGCAACTTTGTGCCTAACTATCCTATGCTCAAATGCAATATCTATGGGAATGAAAATGGTAAGAGCAATAATAGTTTCAATGACATTTGACAAAGTCACTAGCACATGATGTGAAGACTTGTAAAAAAGGTCCCAATGACAGAACCCACCAATCCTTTTTGTCCCTCAAGGCCTTTTTGAAAAAGAAAGTTAAAAAGGCAAGGACTAACATTGAATAGTCCACAAGTTAAAATGGCAAGGACTACTATCAAATAGTCCACAAGGTCATCTAATGATTGTGGAGTTGGATGAGAATCTTTTGGCATGCAGGAACTTCTACAACAATCTCAGGTTGATATTTCTACACCTTGCTTTTTAAAAAGACCTAATACTAATGGGGTAACATAGGCACAATGCTCGATACAACCGCCAGAGTTAATGGATCCACGGGAGGCAGTAACGGTTAAGCCAAGTCAGGTATCCCGAGGGGAGCGCTGACCATTTGTCAACAATCTCCCCCTCAACATTACACGAGGGGATTTGAACCCGGCACCTTTAGCTCTAATACCAATTGTTGTCCCCACGGTTGTCGTTGCGCCAAAAAGTCTACCTGTTAAAGGTAGAAGAAATTTTATTTATGGTTGAAGAAGTAAACTTACCTAAGAATGGAAATGAAGATATTGATGATGAGCAATATGATGAAGAAGTTGAAGTTGATCTTGAAGCAGAACTAATTAGTGCTTTAAGTGAAATTAAGAAACTTAGAAAGAAATATTAGAACTCGAAATTGTTGTTACAAGAAGAAAGTGATGCAAAAATGAAGACATCTCAAGCCCTTGAAGAAGCAGAAAAAATTGATAGTTGATTTAAAGGTTCAAGTTGAAGAGGCAAAGAGAATAGAAAAAGAAATCAGAAATTAGCTTAAAGTGAAAGAAGAGAATGTAGAGAGACTTGAATCTAAAGTTGTTTCACTTAGAAATATAGACAAATCATCAAAACTGTTGAGTAATGAAAAGATAAATCAAAAATGCTCTATGTCATTGGACAAGATCATTAGTGCATAGAGATCTCTTGGTGACAAAGGTGGAGTTGGTTGTGAAAAAGGTCAATGTTCCATGTCTACAAATGAAGAACAGCAGATAGGTAACACTAATTGTTCAAAACATTTGCATTCAAAGATCAGAAATAACACTTTAAGAAGACCTCCTATTCCAAGATAAGATCAAATGACCAAGTTTAATGATTCTTTCTTTTATGGATATTATTTCCTTTCAATCGTTTGCGTCACAAGGCAGCAAATTGTAGAATTTATGCAAGAAATGATTTCAGATATGTGAATAGAAATTCTTTCGCTCCTTGGATGAATTACAATGTTATATGTTATAAATGCAATAACTTTGGTCATACTGCAATAGTTTGTAGATGTGGTGTAGCAAATTTTTCTAAGCAAAACAATAAGGTTGACAAAGAAAAAGAGGTTGATAAGAAGGTTTAGAGGAAGAAGAAAGAGGTTGAAAAAGAGAAGTTAGAAGTGACTTCACTCCTTCCCAGAGAAGGTGTTTGGACTTGGGGAGAGCTTTCACTGTTACATATTATCAACCCCGTTTCAATTATGTAGGTTGGTTCAAATATGCAGATTATTCCTCTTATGTTTTTGGAATTTTGGAAATGAGTTTTGGAGTGAGTTTTTTGAGTACCTCTTAGCTTGTAAAGTTGTTGATTATTCATCAGATCTTCATTATTTTAATGTCATGTGATCAGCAATTTCGTTCTTTATGCCATGACATTGGTTGTTCAATTTGTCATTGATGTCAAAGGGGGAGTAGTGAGTCAAGGGGAGCAGTTTGGTTTCAGTTTTGGTATCAAAGACAAAGGTGCCAAATTCAAATCCCCTTGGGTAACGTTGAGGGGGAGATTGTTGGTAAATGGTCAATGCTCCCCTCGAGATTCGTGACATGGCTTAACCGCCTCCCGTGGATTCGTTAACTCTGCCAGTTGTATTGAGCATTAACAAGTCGACCTTTTGGCGCAACGGCAACCATGGGGCCAACACATTTTCTATGCCATCTAAAATAGATGGAGCCCAACCATCTTTAAAGAGCATGGAATGGATATGATCATGCACAAGCTAGAAAGTGTTGGAACTTTGGTGTGTTATTCACCTACAACGTTTTTGTAGCAAAGTTCCTAGTGAGAGAAGTGAACTTGTTCTTAGTTCATGTTCATGTTGTTTGATTGTACACTAATAAACAACTAAAGAGTTAGATGTGGTGAGTTGTGGCAAGTTGCATTAAGGTATAGATGTTGCAATTTAGCATGGAGCTTTTCTAAGTCTAGTGTTCCTATGGTTGCAACTACAAGCTATTTGGAGAACTCTATAATGTCCCATTTCTAACCATTTACAATCAAAGGTAATGTTAACCCATTTCCTATTTCCAATGAGCTAAGGTATGAAAAATAGAAAATAAAGGAAGAGGTTGAAGAAGATCTATTTTGGGATGATTTGGAAGCATTTTGTTCAAACTTAGATGTCAAGCCAGCAACTCTAGAAGAAGAAAATCATGAGCAACAGAAGCATAGTGCAGAAATCTCTATGTTTTTGCCAAATCAGTCACAAGAAACAAAGCTCCCCAATCAGCAAGATAATAAAGAAGCAGTGCATAAGCAAGAAACCAGCAAGGAGAGCTCAAAGTTTATTCTTTCATGAGGATGTACTATTAGACATTTAGGCAAGATGGAGGCCCACAAAGCATCACAAGTCATGCTTACGCCCAAGGATGAAGTTGTAGTTGAAGAACAAAAGATCCAACTTATCCATTTCAAACCAATAGTATGTATGGTCAAATTCAAACGGTAAGTGAGTATGTTTTTGCTCTTCAAAAAGCATTGCAGCTGTTCATTAACTATCTATCTATGTTTCACCTCCTCTTGGCTATCCATAAACATGAGGACCATTGCAAAATAATGAGGAAAGAAAGCTACTTCAAGGTGTTAGTTTTAGATCAGAAAATGAATAAGCAGAAAATAATGCAATACAGTGAACAAAGAACATGTCATTTATCCTGAGAAAACCCTCCTACTCGAGGGAGAAAAAACCCAGCAACAATATATCTCTCATATATCAGAAAGTGCAGAATAAGAGCAGAAATTTACTTTACAATTAGACCCTTCTCAAGGGCAATCTTGATACAAAGAATAATAGCACCTCTCCTAGATGCTAGGATACAAAATGGATAAGTTTCTCCTTGAAAGCAATCTGCTGCTATTAAATGATAATCTGCTGTTAAGAGTGCAACCTTCTGCTGCTTGTAGGAATGGCGAACTGCAGATAGATGCGAATTATGAAAAGTGAAATTGATCTGCTGCTCTTAGGAAAAGATTGCTCCTGGAGGTGCGAATGAAGGGAATGAACTTGATGATTGAATGAAAGATCATCACCTTGAATATATATCAAACTAGGAGACCTTTCATCTACTAGGTGACTCTTCATCAAGGTCGGCTCCCTTAGATGAAGAGAAATATAAAAAATTTAATTTCAACATGAAGGCCGACCAACCTTTGGCTAAGGGAAAATAGCTCCCGAAGCTATAAAACGCTAACACTCCCTCTTAGCTAGGGAGGTATTTTCCAGATATCCTCATCATGGAGTCTCTTGACATGATGCTTATAATGGCCACACCCATTTGTGGAAAGCACAAAGGTTCATCACAGAGTCTCTCAACGTGATGTCGTCATGGAGTCTCTCAACATGAGGTCCACAATGGCTACTCCCATGTGTGGAAAGAAACATACATACAAGTGCCCATCACAGAGTCTCTCAACGTGATGTCGTCATGGAGTCTGTCAACATGACGTCCACCATGGCTACTCCCATGTGTGGAAAAACACAAGCACAAAGGGTTCATCACGGAGTCTCTCAACGTGATGTCATCATGGAGTCACTCAACATGACGTCTCATCTCAGTCTCAAAGATGAACAAGGGCTCGCACCTCATATTTCTCTGTCACAGAGAAATATACACTAACAAGGGCTTTCACCTCATACTTCTCCATCACAGAGAAATATACACTAACAAGGGCTTTCACCTCATATTTCTCCGTCACAGAGAAATATACACTAACAACAAATCTTCATGATGATGTGACTCCCTCTGAAGCTCCAAGTACTTGCATCAACCCCCTGACCTCCCCGTCCAAGGTTGCCTCTATTGGTTTGTCAGACTCCGTCTAAATGTTATTTCCTCCTCTTCGAAGAGACTGATCGCAATGACAATTTGTATAGGTTCTTCCTCTTTAAGAGATGTCTCCAGGTTTGTTCATTTCTTCAACCTGCATTACTTCCTCATAGGATGCATCAAGCTCTTCCTCCCTTGAATTCCTTATGCAATCTCTTATCATCCTTTTGCTCCTTGATCCGTCCTGGAAGCACTATAGAGAGATTACTAATAGTTCGTAGAATTAAACTATCTCGAAGAGAAATACCCATGCTAGAAGCATACATGATTCACTATTCCCAATGTTATTGCATGAATTACTATCAACTACAAAGAGTTCATGATAAAAGACTTATCTCTTTATTAGAAATATCCAATCAGTGATGCCTTTCAGATTTCGATCTCCACACAGCCATCACCGAATGACAGTATACACTCAGCAATCAACACAGATTCATTCTTTAAAAACATTGACTCCAATCTTTGCAAAACCATCAAACATAGCACCAAGCCAGAAATGCACACACACAACTCCTTTTATCATATTTGAAACAACACCTCCAATAAGCACTCCCCAACCTTATGAGACGAATCAACTTAATTTCTGAAGCTAACAAAATATAGGCTG
>VDFB02280764.1:0-11759 GCA_007258455.2 Sequoia sempervirens
AATTATAATTCTATATAAATTTTCACAGTTTATCCAAAATATCTCCTTTTACAATCTTCTTAAAATTTTGATTGTATTTTATAGCAAAAATCTTCAAATACGGTCATATGGCAATCAAATTTAAGTTCTCATTTAAAAATATATGTATATTAATATTAAAAATAGGGTGTTCGACCGAACATTCTTGGAATGTTCGGTCGAACCCATTTAATAGGGTTTTTTAAATTGCATGTAATGGTGGTTCAGTCGAACTAGAGTTCGACTAAACCATTCTAAGATGTTCGACCGAACACATATTCGGTCGAACCCCTCTTTTTTCACCCTTGCTTCCTAAGGCACCAGGATTGTTGAAAATTTTGTGTTTCGAAGCTCGATTTCAGAATGAAAATGGAGAAGATCTCAAAAACCCAACTAGTATCGGGTTCCCCTCAAAACGAGCTATCCAACGAATATAATTTTAGTATGTTTTGATTATATTATCTATCCTGCTTTTAAGTTTTATTAAATATAGGTTTTTCATCGAAAACAAAACTCTTTGTTCTACACAAGTGGAAAAATAGAAGATTATCAAAAAAAAAAAATTAAAAATATGAGTGCACCAGATATTGGAGTCCTTGATCCAACAAAAAATAAATAAAATTTTTTTGACACATACAGTAAAAGTTATGCATTAAATGTCATGCTATATCTGAATTGTCATTTGATTGACTAAACTTGATTAAAGAAAAAAATATTCAATAAAATGCCCAACCAAGTGGAAGCACTAGATATCGTGGAGAGTTAGAAATCTAAATTTGAAAAGAATTGGAATTTTATCCTTCATGGAAAAAAGTATGTGTTATAATGGGTGTGGTGGTCACTTTAAAATGCTGTTTTTTGAAACCAATTTTTGTGGGAGATGGAAAGAGTGCAATCTGATTCCAAAAAATTGAAAAATATTTTTAGAAATCTACAGAGAAAATATGACAAGGTCTCTAGTTTGCATCACCTTCAAATTTCACCGCTTAATCAGCTATAGGTGCCCGAATGTGGAGATTGTGTTAAAAATATCGCTGTCCGGGCTAGGCCAAAATTGTAAACCACTATTGTGGGATCACCCTAAGATAGGGTTGAAATGATGGGTCCAAGGTTGAAGGTATAAGCCTTGCCCATTAAAGAAGAAAACTTTTTTCTTTAAGGGCTTTATCATGATTTTATCTAAAGTTAAGAAAACAACAAAGTAGTTGTAACCCTCATGCATATAAAAACTTTTGAGACCTTCGACCATTGTTTGTGGGCCCATGCTTCTAAAGTATTAATGGGAGGGATGTAGTTGAATATTTTACCTAGAAGCACATGCCTTTTGAGGATAGACATGGAAGGAAGCAACAAGTCTTTAAAGATGTGCACTTTATATTTTCACTGAGTAGACAAATATGAAAGTGCAACCTGATGATGATGTTTTAGGAACTAGGTTGTTTTGTGGAACTCACTTGCAATATGATTGTGGGTGTTATTGTTTTCCTTTTTCCAAGTTTTGACCAAAGGTTTTAGATCCCAATGGCATGCAGTGTTGGGGAAAGTGGCAACAATATTATGTCATCAGGCTATTAATAGAAAGCTAGAGCAGTAGAGAATTGGTGTAGTAGGGGGCAATGTGGGAAACACAGAGGAGGCCCAGCAGGCTATGAGAAAACTACAGACCTACCATGAGTGGGTTTTGGCTTTCTCCCTCTTAGAGGATATTGCAAACTACTTCCATGGATTCCCCCTTTGAAAGACCACTAGGGATCTTTATGTCTTAGTTTTTGGGCATATTTTAGTTCCTTCCAAGCCCATGGAGCTCCTTGTAACCTTGGAAGGGATGGTCTCTATTGATTACCAAGTTGAAATTTTGGAAAATACCCATTAGACACCCACTCTCGTTCCCACTCCCATTCCATGAGACAATCAAATTATAATTTAAATTAATTACTCTTTTACTAAAAAGAGTTATTTTCATTTTCGTATATAACTCTTAATTTTTTTTTGAAAAAATATAATTCTTTATTTTGTTGTTTTTTGTTTTTTTTTACTTTGAAAATTATAAAAAATATTATATATTTATATGTTAATTTTAATAATTTAATCTATAATGATATATATATATATACATATACATACACATATACATAAACAGATACACACACACATATATATGTATACATATATGTATATACATTACATATGTACATATACATACATACATATATATATATATATATGTATATATAGATATATACATATATATGTGTGTATATGCATATAGATATGTATATGTATATATGTGTATGCATATGTATGCATATGTATATATACATAAGTACATACATATGTGTGTATATATATTCATTTTTAGATATATATACTACATAAAATTTATGTTTTTATGTATGTAATCAATAAAATATAGTTCTAATTAAAATTAAAATAACCCTTAAATAAATAAAATAGTTCTAAATAGGCATCTATTAGAATTTTTTAAATAGATGTATATAAGATTTGCATACTAGTTTCTACTTAAGATTTATATCTTATCTTGATTACTTCAAATTATTTTATAATTAATGTCAAAGCATTCTACAATGGTAGCAAGGAGAAAAGTACAATGGTATCATCATGTTAACACAAAACCTACCTTTTAGCTTAAATTTGATGGCATATTATAGATCAAGTGATGGTGGTGGATGGACATGGACCAAAACACATCCAACACAATATATAAGCAATGAATCTCACTACAGTCCAAAGTGCTAGAACACTAATTATTTTATTAATCACTATCTTGATACAAATATTACAAATGCTTGGAATGCTACAACATTCATCTCACTCTCCATCTCAACTACATTATCACTTGATCATCTCAAGACTTTCATGCTACACCTTGATACTACATCTCACACCTTAACACCTTAATACATTACATGATGTCTCATTATATAGAAGTCTTTGTGGTTTCAAAGATCATTCTAGATATCGACTTGACAAACATTTAATAATTTTACTCTTTCATCATTATCTTTTTTTATTTTAAAACATTTAATTTAATATTGTCTTTTCTCATTTAATGATTGTAATCTTTGGGGTTGGAGAAATTACAATACTCTAACGCTCCCCCTTAATTTCTACTATGTATTCCTTTCAACTCTCTCCAACTATTGGTACAACCTTTCAACCCATTGATTTTAAAATCCTCAATACTTCAATTTAGAAGTACTCTTCTTGCAAACTCATTATATGTAGCTTTCCATTTTGCATGATTTCTTACAAGACAATGAAATCCCAAACCTCTCTTCATTTCTATCATTTTTCACATATGAACATTTATATTTGAGCAACATTTTCAATATCGTGAGCTATTTCTGGATTAGATTGTGTGAGCTTTTTTGGATCAACGTTTCGGATCACACTCCGTGATCCATCATCAGGATAGAGAGTTCAAGGAGATGAAAGTGGTTTGTTGCAGACCCAACAGGTATAAAAAGAGGCAGAAAGATGAAAGAGGTTCCAGAAGGTCCAAGGTCCAAGAGATGACAGGAAATAAATTACTAAAAAGATATATTAATATATTAATCTATTTAAATGTATCAATCTATTTAGTAATTTAACTCAATTAATCTATTATTAATCTATTGGTAATTAACTAGATTAATATATATTGAATGATTTGTAAGTGATAATCTATTTGAAAATATTAAAAAGATTGATATATTTCAATAAATTAATCTATGTGAATTATATGTTTAGATAGATTGATCTATTTAAAATGTTAAATAATTTGATAATTTAAATAGATCAATCTATTTAATCTATTTGATAAATTAAAGTATAAATTAATATTTCTATTTAGATAATTCTAGGGAGATTTGTTATATTCCTATTTATATAATTCTATTAAAATTAATTAGATAGATGATTAAATTTAAATAGATTAGTCTATTTAAATTAATAAATGGATTGCTATATTTAAAAAGATTAAAAGGTTTGAGTGATTTAATAAATATATATATATGTGTATTTAATAAATATATTAGATAGATGATTAAATTTAAATAGATTAATCTATTTAAATTAATAAAAGGATTGCTATATTTAAAAAAGATTAAAAGGTTTGAGTGATTTAAATATATAAATCTATTTAAATAATTTAAATATGCTAATCTATCTGAAAGGTTTAAATTATTAATCTATTAAGATGATTAAAATATATTAATCTCTTTAAATGTATATAGAATTATCAATGTGTAGAAAAATGTTAAAAATATATATATGTTTAATAAATTAAAATATTAGATAGATGATTGAATTTAAATAGATTAATCTATTTAAATTAATAAAAGGATTGCTATATTTAAAAAGATAGAATTAATTTAATAAAAGGATACAAATTAAATATATTAATCTCTTTAAATGTATATAGAATTATCAATGTGTAGAAAAATATTAAAAATATATATGTTAAATAAATTAAATATATTAGATAGATGATTAAATTTAAATAGATTAATCTATTTAAATTAATAAAAGGATTGCTATATTTAAAAAGATTAAAAGGTTTGAGTGATTTAAATATATAGATCTATTTAAATAATTTAAATATGCTAATCTATCTGAAAAGTATAAATTATTAATCTATTAAGATGATTAAAATATATTAATCTCTTTAAATGTATATAGAATTATCAAAGTGTAGAAAAATATTAAAAATATATAAATGTTTAATAAATTAAAATATTAGGAATGAAGATATGTAACTAAGGAAAACATAAAATGAAATAAGTTATTCTAAAGAAGGGAGATAATTTAGATATATTATATTCTTATTTAGATCATTCTATTGAAATTAATTAGATAGATGATTATATTTAAAAAGATTGATCTATTTTAAATTATTAAAAAGATTGCTATAATACCAAGATGTCCAAAGGCGAGAGTGTGACCTCTTACTTGTCCAAGCTGACACAGGTCAGGGATGAGCTTGCTGCTATTGGAGAGATGATTAAAGAAGATGAGTTGGTGTGTATAGCCTTGAATGGTTTTTCAAAGCACTGGGAAGTGTTTGTCAAGTGTGTTGTCGGACAGAGATTGGCTACCTGATTGGGCAAGACTTTGGGATGATTTTGTTCAGGAGGAGATCCGTGAAGGTGCTCATCGAGGAGATCAGACAAAGAAGGTTCAAGATGAAGAAAATCTTGCTCTTGCAAGCAAGGGTAAGAAGAAGTCCAATAAAGAGCAATCAGAAGGTTCTTCTTCCAAGAGTGGGAAGAAGAAAGATCTGAGCAAGATTAAATGTTTTTGCTGCCATCAGATGGGTCACTATGCTAGTCAATGTCCAAATAAGAAAAATAAGGACAAGCAGAAGAAGTAATTTATTGCTACAGCAGAGGTGGACGAGTTTGCATCACGATTTGAAAATGAGTTTTCGCTCATTGCCTGTCTCTCAAGTTCAATTGCCAGGGTATGGTATACACGCGGCAGCCTCGCCACATGACTGGAAATCAAATGTTTCTACCGTTGGAGGAGAAGAAGTCACTTATATTGAGCTCAGAGACAATGCCAAGTACCATGCAACTGTTATTGGCACCGTCAAGTTTCAGAGGGAGTTTGGCAAACCTTTGTTGGTGGAGGATGTGTTGTATGTCCCTAGCATGACAAAGAATTTAATCTCGGTTTCTGCTTTGGAAGACAAGGGTTACATTGTGACCTTTGAGAGGGGAAAAGTCTATATTCATCCCAAAGATTCCAAGATTGCAAAAGTGATTGGTGTCAGGCATGGCAGCTTATTTCGGTTACAGTTTGAGCCAGCACATGCATTAGTTAGTAGCTGTAAAAGGATAGGAGAATTGTGGCACAGGAGGATGGCTCACCTTCACTATGGAGCACTTAATATTCTTAAGGAAATAGTGACAGGGCTGCCTGAGATGAAGACAGAAAAGCATGAGGTGTGCAAGGGTTGTGCTCTTGGGAAATATGCCAAGACCAGTTTTCCAAGCAGTGACACTAGATCCGAAGGGATTTTGGATCTCGTACACTCAGATGTGTGTGGACCTATGTCAACAACATCCTTGAATGGATATGAGTATTATGTTACCTTTATTGATGATTTCTCCAGGAAGACGTGGATATATTTCATGAAGAATAAAGATGAGGTCTTCAGTAGGTTCAAAGAGTTTAAGGCTCTCGTGGAGAACCAAACTAGGAAGAAAATCAAGATACTGAGGTCTGATAATGGAGGCGAGTATACCTCGAATGCCTTCAAAGATTTTTGTGCTCAGGAAGGTATCAAGAAAGAGTTGACAGTTCCGTACAACCCTCAGCAGAATGGGGTTGCTGAACGGAAGAATAGAGCTATCATTGGAGCAGCCAAGGCCATGCTTCATGATCAGGATCTACCTTGGTTCTTATGGGCAGAAGCTTGCAACACAGCTGTGTATTTGCAGAATAGGAGCCCTCACAAAGTGTTGGGCAAATTGACTCCAGAAGAGGCGTTCACTGGTAAGAAACCAGATTTGGGGCACATTCGCATCTTTGGATGCCTTGTGTATTGTCACATTCCTGTTGAGAAGAGAACCAAGTTGGAACCTACTGCAGAGAAGGGTATACTTGTTGGGTACAGTGAAACTTCTAAGGCTTATCGGGTTTATATTCCTGCTCTCAGGAAAATAGTGGTTCACAGAGATGTGAAGTTTGAGGAAGAGAGGGCTCTTCAGAAGTCAAGTAACTTGATGAATGAGGAGGAACAAACATCCACAGTGGAGGTAGCACAAATTCCTCAAACTTCAGTCACACAAGCTGGAGAGCAGAACAAGCAGGATGATCAGATAGAGGAACGAATAATTCCTCAGCCTCAGATTCCTATTAGTGAGAAGAGGAGAAACAAGGCAGCTGAGCAAACATTAAGAGAGGCTCAAGAATATGTAGGTGATCCTCAAGATTTAGTCAAACAAAGAAGGGCTCCCAGACGTTATTCAGATTATGTGGCACTTATGAGTGAATTAATTGAAGTAGAGCCTTCCAGCTTTCAGGAGGCATCCAAGCACCAAGTGTGGAGAGATGCCATGGTGGAAGAGTATTCTTCCATCATGAAGAACAGTGTGTGGGAGGTAGTACCAAGACCAGAAAATAAGTCTGTGGTGGGCTCGAGATGGTTGTATAAGATTAAGCATGCTGCAGATGGTAGTGTGGAGAAGTTCAAAGCTCAGTTTGTGGCTAAAGGGTTTTCTCAGAAGGAGGGAGTCGACTATGACGAGACTTTTGCTCCAGTAGCCAGGTACTCATCCATAAGAGCTATCATTTCTATAGCAACACAGATGGGTTGGAAGATTCATCAGATGGATGTAAAGACGACCTTCCTCAATGGGGTGATTGAGGAAGAGATTTACATAGAGCAACCAGAAGGGTTTGAAGCACATGAGAGGGATTCTCATGTATGCAGGTTGAAAAGAGCACTGTATGGACTCAAGTAGGCTCCTAGGGCGTGGTATTCACGTATTGATAGTTACTTGTAGAGTGTGGGCTTCATCAAGAGTGAGGCAGATTCAAACCTATACTATGTTCAGGTGAAGGGTGAACTTCTCATATTGTTGTTATATGTTGATGACCTATTTCTCACAGGGTCAGAGGAGCTCATAGCACATTGCAAGCAGGATCTTGCAGGAGAGTTTGAGATGAAGGACTTGGGGTTAATGCATTACTTTTTGGGATTGGAGTTGTGGCAGAAAGAGGGAGAGATCTTCCTTGGACAAGGGAAGTACTTAATTGATATCTTGAAGTGATTCAGAATGGAAAACTATAAGCCTATGTCAATGCCACTTGTGACCACTTGGAATAAGGTTGATGCTTCTAGATCAGAGGCAGTGGACCCAACTTTATATAGACAATTGATAGGATCTCTTATGTATCTGGTCAACACTAGGCCAGACATTTGTTTTGCAGTGAACTCACTTAGTCAGTTTATGGTGGAACTTAAACGAGTGCACTGGATAGCTGCGAAGCATGTTTTGAGATATCTCTAAGGCACAATTGATTATGGGTTGAAATACACCCGTAGGGGATGGAGTGAAGCTCAAGGGGTTTACCGATGCGATTGGGCAAAAGCGCATACCGGGATCGAAGAGCACTTCGTGGCAGTTTCCGCTTTGGGATCGAGCAGCCTTTGGTACAAGAGGAAAATGGTAAGTCGGCCAGACCGAAGCCCCCACAGGTCGAAGATAAGTGTTTATGTGGCTACATGTGAAGCTATCCGGCTTTAGAAAACTTCTAGCTGGGCTCTTTGATGAGGAGCTGGATCCTATAGTCATTTACTGTGATAATCAAAGTTGTATCAAACTCTCTGAGAATCCAGTATTTCATGACAAGTCAAAGCACATTGAGATCAAGTACCACTTCATCAGAGATTGTGTGGAGAAGGGGATAGTGAAGCTCAATTACATTCCTACGGATGAACAGATAGCAGATATCCTGATGAAGGCCTTGATGAAGAGCAAGTTTGAATTCTTCAGGGACAAGTTGGGTGTGGTGCAGAACACTTTCCTCGCTAAGGGGGAGTGTTGATTTTTGTAGCTAGAAAAGTGGGATATGGATTTGTTTTAAAGCAACTCAAGATTAGATATGCTTTAAAACAATTCGAGTTGGATTTTTAGCAACAGCAGGATTTTTATTCTTTAAATAGAATGTTTATGAGTTTGTGAGGATAAGATAAATCCAAGAGTGGGATTTTATTCTTTAATAGAATGTTTCCAAGTTTGTGAGGATAAGATAAATCCTAGAGTGATTTTATGTGTAAATAAAGCCAAACAAAGCAAGGAAAGATTCTTTCCTTGCATGCTAAGTAAAGTAGCTAGGCTCTATAAATGCAATATTGTCAGAGTAAACTCATATTGTATTTCGAAAAGAAAAAGTTTGTCAAGTTAGGTTGAATAATAGAAGATCCAACATTTGCAGGTTTTTCCCCATTCTAGGGTTTCCCTGGTATATCTGTGTTATTGTCTTTGTTTGATTGGCTTCTTGTTATTTTTTGCTTCGACTGTTATTAGTTGTTAATTAACCCAGTTGTGTTAATTGTTATAAATCATATTTCTTTCTTGGAATTTGTTTGTGCAATTAACTGCTAGTCGGGTTATAGAAATTCAATAACCAAATTTTGAGATCATGATCTTTAAAGTTCAAGCATGAGAGCTTAGTAGGAAGCGCCATGCACAGTGGGTGAAGTTTCAAATTCGCGCCGCGAGACTCGAACACAGACCCTCGAATCACCTCTCCGCAGCCGTCACAGTGGCGTCGTAAACACGTTTGGAGGCGAAATTTAAACGGGTGTTGTCGGAAAAAAGGATGGGCATATTCATCAGGAAGGACAGCGCAGGCTTCGTGTAATACAAAATCGGGGCATGATTGACACTTATATCCGATGTTGGCTCCAAATGCTTTGCACACACCGCATGTGTAACGAGAGAGTCCTTCCATTGAACAGAGTTTATGCTTATGGCGGCTCTCGTACAAGACCCAATCTTCATTTCCTAAGGATATTTCGTTTTCCTTAGGTGGGATGGACGCCATTTCCTTCAGTGGGCAAGATATGATAACCTAATGCCTATTTTCAGAATTCCTCAACTAACACGGCTTCCTTTTGTATTCTGTAGCTAGAGAAAGTCTGTATAACTAAGGAATTGGAAAGCAGCTTCCTTTTAAGGGCGCGAGTTCCTGGATTAAGCAGAGCTATACGGCATAAGGTCTTCAGTCAATGTAGGCTCATGCTTATGGCGACTACTGTTACAGACTTGTTTGGAATAAGACGACATTACAAGTCAATAGAACTACCCTTAGATCTGAGATAAATACAGGAACTGGGTGGTGGAGGAGAATCGTATGCATCAGTGGTTTCCAAATTGTCGTAAGTTTTATGTACTATATTAATTAACAAATTGGCTAGGAATCTTCTGCGAAATATATTAATAATAACAAATTGCCTATGAAACTTCCGCGAAATATATTAACAATATCATAACATTTACCAAGAAAGTGGGCAACAGCTGGTAGACATTTAAATTATTGATCTTTCGACGCGGTCAATATCAGAATTTTATATTTATTAGTTTTTTATATCTGCTATTTTCTGTGACTTGACGTTCCTTGCTTGCCCATGAACAAGCCAAATATTTATAGAGTTCTTCTTCAATTAAAAAACATGTGACACCGATTTCCAAATGGAATGTATCTTTGGTCATACTAACTAATTAATTAATTAATTAAAAATCTTTTATACTGTGATTTTTAATTAATTTATAAATATGGTCAAAGGTGTATTTTTTTATTTGGGTAGATAATAGTCAAGATTTTGCACAGCCGGATAGTATCAATTATGAAAGTTCTTCTTCTCTTAATATCATAGTGCATCTTTTATAATTTTACTAAATTATTTTATTTATATTTGAATTTATTTACTTTTACTAAGATTTTTTTATTTTATTTATTAAAAACAATTTTATAGTTATAACTTTTTTATAAAATCTGATAATATATGTCTAGCATTTGTTCATCTAATAATAAATATTTAAGTGTATTCTATTTTAGATTAGTTATAAAATAATGATTTATATAAGAAAAATTGTAAATTTAATTTGAATTGAAGATTTTACAAAATATTAATCTTAAAATCTAAAAATTATAAAGATAAAAGTTATAATGATCACAAATCAAACATCTTAGGTCTTGGAAAATTTAAAGGTTTAAAAGTATAAGATAATAGAAAACAAAAGCATTACCTTATTATCAACTCATGTGGTTGGTTAAGTTATGTAAAGATGTGTCATTAATCTCTTTTACTTACATGATCTACCTTTAAGAACGCATTCTAGACTTTTTAATTATAACTTGATTAGGGTGAGGATATTTTTTTAGAATACACTATTTTAAATAATTTTGATTATCTTTTTATGGAATTATCAATAAAAATAAAAATAAGAATAAGGCGACACATACATTTACATACTATCCCACACCTAATAAATATAATCTTGAGATAATTTAAAGTATCCCTTTCACTCTTATGTATTCGTGAATATACTTCTATTCAATTTTCTAAATTAAAAAACTCCATTATGAATGAACATGTTAAAATGTTTCCACCTAATAAATCTCATATTATATACAACTAATTCTAGAAAAGTATTTGAGCCTCTATACTTGAGTCTCATATAACACATTTGAAACATCACCAACTATGCATGACACTCTTTATGTTGCACACATAGTTGTCGTTGCACCAAAATATCAACCTATTAATGCCTGATACAACTGCTAATGTTAATGAATCCATGGGAGGTGATTAAGCCATGTCTCGAACCAAAGCGTTGCAATACACAACATAAGCAGACCAAGAGCACACACCTTGGAACAATCCCCCTCAGTGCAAGTGAGGGGTTTGAACTTGTGACCCAGGATTTGATACAAATTTTTGCACAGATAGTTGTCGTTGCACCAAAGATCAACCTATTAATGCTTGATACAACTTCCAAAGTTAATGAACCCATGGGAGGTAGTTAATCCATGTCATGAACCCAAGCACTATGTTGCACAACACAAGGAGACAAAGTACACACACCTTGCAACACCCTACTAGTATCTCCTACAATAGAAATACTAATCATGGTCTAAAGCTTGCTATTGAGGAGAAGGAAAATTTTAGTTGTATCCAATGCAATAAGGTGAATGTAAAATGGATATATTGGAGGGAGATGAGA
>VDFB02280764.1:11859-145419 GCA_007258455.2 Sequoia sempervirens
AAAAACTAACAAAATAAAGAATTATATTTTTTCAAAAAAAAAAAAGAGTTATATACAAAAATGAAAATAACTCTTTTTAGTAAAAGAGTAATTAATTTAAATTATAAGTTGATTGTCTCATGGAATGGGAGTGGGAACGAGAGTGGGTGTCTAACAGGTATTTTTCAAAATTTCAACTTGGTAATCGATAGAGACCATCCCTTCCAAGGTTACAAGGAGCTCCTTGGGCTTGGAAGGAACTAAAATATGCCCAAAAACTAAGACATAAGGATCCCTAGTGGCCTTTCAAAGGGGGAATCCATGGCAATAGTCTGCAATATCCTCCAAGAGGGAGAAAGCTAAAACCCACTAATGGTAGGTCTATAGTTTTCTCGTAGCTTGCTAGGCCTCCTTTGTGTTTCCCACATGCCCCCTACCACACCAGTTCTTTGTTGCTCTAGCTTCCTATCAGTAGACTGATGAAAAAATACTACTGCCACTTTCCCCAAGACTGCATGCCATTGGGATCTAAAACCTTTAGTCAAAACTTAGAAAAAGGAAAATAATAACACCCACAATCGTACTGCAAGCGAGTTCCACAAAACAACTTACTTCCTAAAACATCATTATCAAGTTGCACTTTCATATTTGTCTGCTCAGTCAAAATATAAAGTGCACATCTTTGAAGACTTGTTGCTTCCTTCTATGTCTATCCTCAAAAGTCATGCACTTATAGGTAAAATATTCAACTGCATCCCTCCCATTAATACTTTAGAAGCATGGGCCCACAAACAATGGTTGAAGGTGTCAAAAGTTTTTATATGCATGAGGGTAACAACTACTTTGTTGTTTTTTAACTTTAGAGAAAATTATGATAAATCCCTTAAAGAAAAAAGTTTTCTTCTTTAATGGGTGAGGCCTATACCTTCAACCTTGGACCCATCATTTCAACCCTAGCTTAGCCTCCATTCAATACATTTCTTTCTAGATCTAGCAGCATAACCTCCCTCTTGAATATAGGGAACCCCAAATTCTAGGAGTTACAGGTAACTCCATTAATTCTGAATTTATCAAATATTCCTCCAAGCCGACTAGGATTTATGTCCTCCTAAACTCTAAAAAACCTTTCCCCAAAATCTTGGAAATTCACTCCAAGCATAGGCCCTAGAAGCATCAACTTGTGCCAAAAAACTTGACTATTCTCTACCCCACATGTCATTTAGGCTTAGCACAGTCATCATCACAATTCCCATTTAATCCTTTGGCTTATATGCCTCTTACAAAGAAAGGTGTAGGGTAGAACTCAACCTTTCTTTCTTCTACCCTAACAACAAACCAAATATCAGAGCAACATAATACACCTCAAAATTTTCACACACCTACTATCTCTCTTCCCTCTCCCTAGAAAGAGCTTGGGTGATCAATACTAGCAACACCTCACATTATTAGACTTAGCATTGTCAAGATAAATTATGCTAAACTAGGCAACCTACCATTAAATTTTTTATTTAAAATAGTTATCAAAATGGGGGGAAAAATAATCCATGCACTAAATTTTCAAATTATAAATGTAAAAAGAAAATTGAAGGAAAACAATAAATTTACTGTGTAAAAAGTGGAGACTCATTTAGCTTCATTTTTCAACTTTTTACCAAAAACTAAATTATAATATCAATTTTACAAAAATATGCATTAAAATAATTTATAATTATAATTTAATAAATTACAAACATAAATACACTAAAAATCCATATTTCATTAGTTTACATCATTTCAAAATTTAGAATACATATGTCACATTCTAGTGATTTAGGTTAAAAATTTAGCTCAATGCTTGTTATTTCCTTTATAAAAATGGGACATAGGTTTAAACTTCCACCCTCAAAATACTAAAACCTATTGAGAATTAAGGTTTAATCCAATCACTTAGATTATACTTGATTAGGTTTTTTCTTAAAATTTCAAGTCCAAAGAGATTCTTTCTATTGGTGTAAATAGGTGTTTTACCTATCTAATCATTAGTGGGTCCTATTAACATGTTAAGTCTGGACACTTAGGTCCTATGAGGGAATCTTTCTAGATAGTGTTAGTCATCACTACATCTTATATTATCCCTTGGCATTTAATGCATATGTCCTGGGTCATTTAATATTTATTAAGGTAATTATCTTAATGTACAAGATTAAGACACATGTCAATATCTTGTTTAATCATATCTCACAACTTGTCTTTATAATAAAGTCATAATATGTACATCATCTATTCAAACTAGAAATCTTACATCCATAATCATAGCATGATATTTCTTCCATTTCTCTCTTGTGAAAGTTATTTATAAAATTAAAACCTATTATAGATTGAACAATGTCTAGTTTTCAAATATGTAATTTTTTAATGATTGGATTATGTTTTCTATTTTTTAATTAATTTCTAGGAAAACTAGTCCATAAACTTGAAATGATGGGATTTTTTATTTTTAATAAATTTTAATTTATTATCAATCTACAAACAATTCTCTACATAATGAAATAGCTCAAAAAATTATTAGTTTAGGTCAAATTATGGTGTTCGTGTATGAGTGTTTTCAAAAAAACACAATTAGGGGGCAAAAAAATTTATTAAAAATATCTTCATCAATCTTTAATTTGCTACACATCTTTCCCCAAAAGGAATTGAAAAATAATTTTATTTAAGTTAAATTATGGTGTTCATACATGTGCATGGTATGGTGCTAAAAAAGTGACTTTTAGAAGTGGTTTTTATGCATTCCTATTAAAAAATAATTTGTATCATCTGGGTATTAGAATAAATTATATATTTGGAAACTAGACTCAAAATATTAAATTTCATATTATTGAAATTTTTAAGATTCCATGTGTAAGTTCTTCAAGATTTCAGTCCAGCTGTAAATTTTTTCAAAAATCAAGAAAAACACTTCCCCTTTTCAAACATTTTGTGGACCCAACTTTTTGCATATGCCTTTTAAGTATAACCTATAAAAATGATTAGTATATCCTAACTTGCTCTGATACTATGTTAGAAATTAAGATCTTAGGAAACTAATCATTATAAACAAAACATAAAATAATGAGAATCATACAAACATAAATTTCACACATTACACAAGATATGATGGGAAAACCCTTTTGGGTAAAAATACCATAAAGCATCATTTTATCAAAACACTAACAAAAATGGTCTATTATAATATAGAATGACCTTGAGGAACACTTCTCCATACCTCCACATGGTGAATAATACCCCATGTGCATGGTGATAGAACTCAATGTCAATCTCCAAATTTTACACCTCTCAAATGACAAAGAACCTCCTTAAATATAGGAGAAAGGATTACATAATACTTGAAAGGGTATTAGTCACACCTAAACAACTCCCATTCATAAATAATCATTAACTTAAATTATTAAAATATAATTATTTCAAATGGGATATGCTTAATAAGCATATAATATGTAAGGTTTAACAACCTTGTATTAGAACAATATGTAAATTATAAGGGTATGACCCAAGTTAATAACATTATGTTCTAACAATAAATTGATGTAACTATTGTTGATAGTGTATATGAAAAATTTGGAATAAAATAAAAATGATAAAACAATAACATGCATTACCTAATCCAAATATTCAATACCTCATATAGACACAATGATGGATGAATTATTCAATTGATTTGATATGTTGGTTGCTCAATTCAACAACATAACATTGAGATGGAGATGATAGATGAATGATGATAGATAGAAATGGATGAATGATTCAAGAATGATTTTGGTAGCATAAGGATACTTGAAGAATCAACCCCCCTAATGGCTTATGAGAGGATTGATTTATAGGCAAGGTCTAATTTGGATTGATGGTTGAGATTGGATGTCAATAAGATGTCTTAATCAATGGACAAGATTGAAAGTTGTAGTATAAAATAAGGTTACAACAAAATTAGGGCAATGATAAGGATTAATGGCCAAGATTGAATTATAAGATAATTCAATCAAGGGTGGAAAATGAATAAGACAAGAGAAGATAAGAATGGCACGAATAATGAGGTTGGCATTGAAAAAGAGGTTGTTGGAGAAAATTAAATAATTATAAAATTATTTAATTTGGGAGGGTAGGTGAATAATTAAATAATAAAAGCATTATTTAATTATAAAAGACATGTGACATGTTGAATTTTAAATTAAACAATAATTTAATTCAAAAGTGGATGAAAATGATAAATTAGTAAATAATTAAATAAATAAAATTTATTTAATTATAGAAGAAGAGGATAATGAATAATTAAATAATTAAAATAATTATTTAATTAATAGAGGAATATGACCTTAAAAGATAATTAAATAATTAAAATTATTTAATTATGCAAGTAGAAGGAGGAATTGATATGAAAAGGTGGGTTCATAGGAGAAGGACAATTTTTAGTGTCTACATCTTGCCCCTCTTTGTGATGATGTTCGAGATGATGAGCTTTGTGTCGAGTAACATCATTTCAAAGAAGCTAAGGTATGGATAGAGGAAAATGGATGATGATAGAAAAAATAGGATGATGATGAAATAAGAGTGGGATGATGATTCCCCTTTGAGAGGATAGGCAGGTTGAAAGAACATGGGTATGCTCTCAAAATGAAATGATAAGGAGGGACAAGATGAATGATGCAAGATAGGAAGTGTACGAAGGAGATGAATGATACATTATGCTACAACAAAGTGAGCAACCATGATGTTTGATGTAACACTAGACATGATGCACCAAGGTATAAGGACCAAGGTGACGATGTGTCTCGTGCCCCAGCGTAATACAAGCTTGTCTAGATACAAGATATGAATATTAGCTGGGAGTAATTTGGATTTGATGCAAATGCAAGATAAAAATGATAACACACACAAGCAAGCCAGCAAGCATACACAAATGATACAAAAATAAACAAGGTATTGCCCCTATCAAGTTGCAAACTGATGAGTAATTGATTGATTGATTTTGATTGATGATGATAGTGTTGTCATTGTGGGGAATGACATATCCCTAGATCAACACAAGGATGATGATAATTGATTGATTTGGTTTACAACAAGATTAGGATCAAGACCAAAGGATGTGATTGGATTGTTTGACAAGATTGATCAACTTGTTTGGTATGGATTAAGGATTGACTTGCAATTAGATTATTGATTGGAATGATTGAAGATGATTTATTTGAAGATTTTGATGATGGATGATGAATAGAATTGAGGAATTGATTTTCTTGGAATTATTTTGATTGATTGGATTTCAAGAAGTGGTTGGGAATGATATGATGATTGATTTGATGATTTGATTGGATGAAATGATGTGATGAATTGAATATAAGAATTGATGTGATTGGAATGATTTAGGTTGGAGTGATTTGATTAGAGGATTGATTGATTGATAATTTGAAGATTTATTTGAAGTCCAGTTGAATTGGTTTGAAGAATTTATTGGAAGGAGTGATTTGGTTTGATTTTATTGCTTGGATTTTGTTGGCTATTTGATGTTTTTTTATTTTTTCAAGACCTTTTTCCATTTCGCAGGTCAACTCCACCACCATTCGCCATTCTAGTCAGAAGAGAAATGAATGTGGATCTCATACTTTTGAAAACCAACAAGTGGGCATCGAAATGCTAGGAGCACACATTTTGGCTGAGCTTTTATAATTCTATTATTTTTCAGTTTCAAAGACTTTATGGCTCATGTGAAGCCTCTTTAATGTTGTATATCATGGGCTCTTAAGTCCCTTTTAATATGGTAAATCTATTGATAGACTTGATTGACTGAAAAATAGGATTTTTGTTAGTCGTTTTTCATATAAATATGTAACTATTACAAATAATGAGAGAAGATTATCATTATGTTGTCAATTTGTCTTTTGAGTAAAAACTACCATATGAAAATGAGTTTTCTTGCCTTCCTTTTATTTTTTGTGTAATATGGATGCATCTTTGGAATGAAGTAACAAAAAGGATTTTCCAATGCATGTGATTTGAAGTAGCAGTAGATACACCCACAAGCTGGCCACTCGAGGGTTAGAAATAGATAGATAAGTATCTGTTTCCTATTCTACATTTTCATTTGATAGAATAGAAACTGTGTTTTCATTTTATTTCCATTTGTACATGTTATACTATTAGTGTCGAGCTTGTAGGTTGTAACTGAGTTTGTAGCTTCTGAACTTAGCATTTGAATGTTCAGAGCACCTTTCTTCAGTTAATTTTGATCAATGGTTTTATGATTAGCAGTTAGCTTGTGATTCTCTATAGTAGATAAATATTTCCTAATTTATTTACATGCTTTACCTCTTCAAAAATTTATGCATTCTTTGTGTTAATCGTTTCCATGCTTTCTATTTTAATAGTGATGCTTTTCAAATTCTTAGTTTTCGGTCTTCTAATTTGAGTTATTGTTCTGCTTTCTAGATTACAGCCCCTTTAGATTAGAATTTTTATTCAGTAGATTAGTGCTTAAGAGAGAATCTGAGATGTCCTTTATTGCATACAGTCGTTGGACACTTCCCGATCGATATATTGATGTGTTTATTCACTAAAGTGTTAGGACCTAACGACAACTTGTCACTTTTTGGCTCTGTTGTCGAGGACCCTTTTTCTAGTGTTAGTAAGAGATATATTGAATACCTCTCTTAGGGATAGGAACAGTTCTTTGGCTTCTTTTCTACATGGTCAGGAAATGAGGCCCCAATGGGAGATTCATACCAAAAAACCCCCTAGTTGATGTACCAACAACAAGCGGAGAAGAAGGAAACTTAGACCAAGAACTTACTATGGAATTGACCGAACAGGGTAAACCTGAGACCTTCCCACATACTCCAACAAGAGAACAAATAGTGGTCGAAGAGAATATTATTTTGCAAAACTTTGAACCTCATGCTACTAAGCAAATTCTGGAAGAGGATCATATTCCCTCCAACACCATGGGTTACCAAAGAAATGTTGCCAACAACCACAACAATGATAACCCTTCACCATGCACATTCACTTATCCTATTGCTATTGATGTAGATGACGAGATGACAATGAAAAATATCTAACCGAACTTCTTACCAACCTTTCAAGGTTTATCTACTGAGGACCCTAATCAGTTCCTATTTGAATTCAAAGTCTTGTGTCAAACCTATGACTACAAGATTGATAATCAGAAACTGAAGCTTTTCCCTTCCACTCTAAAAGACTTAGCTATGCACTAGTTTATGGGGTTAGCTTATTAGTTGATAACCTCCTGGAATGAAATGGAGACTGCCTTTTTGGAGAAATATCAGAGTTACTATAGGGTGAGTGATAGGAAAGAAGAATTGTTCAAAATGAAGAATGAGGATGAAAGTTTAGAGGACTACCTAGATAGGTTTATCTTCTTGTCCAAAAGTTGTGGTGGGGAAGTTATAAGCCTTGATATTTTAAAGACCTTATTCCTCAAAGGTCTCAATGATGAAGCTCAGAGGATTAGACTTAATGGAAAAAGGAAACGTGTCCCAACTGCGACTGGAAGAAATAGCAGAATTGTGTCAGAACTTCTCTCAAACTCGTGGAGGGATTAGGAAGTTTTCCCGTTTATGTGGCTCTAATGAAATAAATAAACTTCATGAGGAATTGGCCAAATTCAAGATCAAAATTCTTGTCCAACTAAACACCACCTGATATGGCATCCAAGCTAAAACTAAAAATCTTGAGACTTTGTCTATTTATTACCCTAGGTGTCGAAACAAACATTTTCTAAGAGAGAATCCCTTGGAAAAAGTTGACAAGATTGAAATTTTTCAGGTATGTGACAAGAATCACCCCACCAATCAATGTGAACTATTAAATGCCATTAAAAATTCCAAGAAAAGAGCAATTCAAGTCAAGGAAGAAGTGAACATTGTCAACTAGAGAATGGGAGGTAATTTCTCCTATGGCCAGAATTCCAATCCTAACTGGAAACCTCAACCAAATTGGAACAATAATAAATGGGAAGCACCCTGGCCTTAGGAACCATCGCCACTACCCTCTAACTAGGGAACATATCCTTGGAGACCACTGGACTAGACAAACCAATCTTGCCCAGGTAACCCTCAGTGGCCCAACCAGTCCCAACAGTAGTGGTACCCTCACAATTCCATTCCTCAATGGAATCAACTGCAACATCAATTCTATTTTGGTCCCAAGAGGATGCCTAGCCAATAGACTCTCTTACCACTTCCCTAGAACACTCAACAAACTGAACAAGTTAACCAACTGCCACTGTCGGTGCAACTAGTCCCTAATCCAAAGAACAATTGTTCAAACATTCCAGTGTATTCTGCTGAATAGTAAAATGTCACCAGAATCAATGTAATACATTATGGAAACCTATAGCTAAGGTCTGGTAAAACACTTTTGTAGCCGACTATTGAAGAAATCATAGATGAACCTATCTAGAAGTCTATTGAGGAAACAACAATAAAACCCGCAGCTATAGAACAAACCCTAGACACTACACAACATGAAATCATCCAACCATCATCAGCAGGAGCTATCGACCTACCTCAGGAGGAGGAGGTTCAATCTCTAACTGAATCTTTGGAAAAGTCCCTAACAAAAGATAAAACCAAAACCCCTTTTCTGGAGCGATTGAAACCAATCCTACAGAAAGATGCTCTGGAAACAACATCACCTATGGAAAATGCACTGATACAGGAAATTAAATTATTGCAAATCGAAGTTCCCCTATTACAAGTGATTAAAGAGATCCCTAAGTTAAACTAGTTGATTAAACAATTGTGCATCAAAACTCCAAGGAGGAAGCCAAAATGAATCAACACTGTTCATATAAATAGATACCTAATTGATTTGTTAGTAAGTGTGGATCCCTAAATCCAAGCTTGCACGAAGCAAAGTAAAAAAATCACATTGTTAGGACAAAAATGCAAGGTTAGAATAAGAATCCCCCATAAAATCAATTTGTGTTGTTAAAGAACAAGGAAAAAGATGAAATAAATGAGAAAATACAAACAAATATAACTATTCCTATTCTAAAACAAAGCAAACACTTGATCTTATGGGGGTATTGGGGCTATTTTGATGTGGAAATTAGCCCTTTCCTGGCCCCTTTTTGATAAGCTCAATGATGAAACTGATATGAAAATGCTATGAAGATGGGAAAAATTAGCTCTCTATTGAAGAGAGTAACTTTGCATGAGCATTGTGGATGCTAAGATGAAGAATAAGCCTCCCATTTATATAATATTTTGATGAGAGAAATAGCCAAATGGATGAATGTGGGACAAATATTTAGCCAATGAGATGGAGCCACTTGTCACCTTGTGAGTGGTTGAGGAATGTGCAAGTTTTGGTCAATGTGCCAATAACTGGGATTGGTTGGCCTTTCCAAAATTCAAATTTGGCTTGTTGGAGGGAGAAAAACAAAATTTAATGCCAAGTGGGGGACATGTAAGAGGGGATTTATTGCCATGTTGGAAGGGACAAGTCAACTTTCTTTCAAATTCAAACTTGAGGAATATTCTCAGAAGATTCTTTTTTGAGGGAAAATGATGAATTTATAAATGAATTAAAATGCTTTATTGGTGCAAGTGGGAAAAGCTAGAGGATGTGGTGGGTAGTTAGATTAGATTAATCAGGATTAGATTAAATTATATGATGTTATGTGATTTTGACCCATTTGACTTAGATTTAGGAATTTAAATTAAATCAAAGGGAGATGAAAGGTGATAAAGATTTAGTTAAATAAATATTTTGATTTGTTTAGCTAAGAGGGATAATGATAGGATTAAATTAAATAAAGTTAATTTATTCAATTTAAATACCTTGGTTTATTTAATTGATGAGTGAACATGATTAGTTAGATATGAATGATGTCAATTTCACGTGTCTAAATCTTGCCCCTCTTTGAAGCAATGTACTTGCTACGTTGGTTCAAAGAATAAACTTGTCGCAATCAAAATTCAAAAGTTTTCTAATTTTTTTCATATGCCCCAGTAGAAAGTACACTGGTACATTGCCCCCTCGAGAGATCAAGCGAAAAGATTCGATTTGAGGGTCGATCTCGTGACAAAGAGGTTCAAGATGGACATAGGGATGGCTGCGATGATGATGCAAATGAGATGATTTTAAGATGCTTAGAATAACCAATCTATATTATCCTAAACAACTTAAAATGATGATGTAATGCATGTGAGATGAATGAGATGGATGATTTGATATGCTATGATTATGAGATTTATGTATGCTAATGGTTTTTGGATGCATGATGGATGCAAGATGGATGCATGGGTGATGTTATGTTAGCATGAAGAGAAGAAAGAAGAAATGAGATGATGACAAGAGGATCCAACAAGTCCATGATTTGACGAGACTTTATTAGAGATGATGACGATGATAGATGATGATGATTTGCTTATCAAGGATTGGGACTTTAAAAGGGTTACTTACCTTATGTTTGATAACACATATAGATACTATGCATCAAGGTATAAAGAACCAGGATGGCGTTGTACCTAGTGCGATGGAATTTGACTCAACAAACAGATATGAGTATTCTTGTTCACACTTGACATACGGAAACCTTGCTAGGACGTACCTAACAAAGAAAGTATTCGCCAAGTTATATTACAAGAACATCCAACAAGCACAACAGACAAAAGGATAATGATTTTTTCCCCATTCCTTTCTCTCTAAATCATTTTGATTAGACACCATTGAGAGGTCATTGGAATGAGCACAATAAGATAAAACACAAAGAAAAGATCAAGCATGCAAATAAGCCAATGTTCTTCATATCTCTAGCCAAAGGGATTTGTTTTGATAGATAAGAATCCAAAGTGATATCCAAAATGATGCCCATTGTCAGAACGATATATCCTAGGACATGCATTGTATAGGATGATGATGGGTTGATAAGTTGATTGATACACTATTGATATAAGGTTGATTGACATGTCTAAAAATGATCAAGAGTTTGTTTTTGTTTTAAAGGTTTGTTGTTTTGATTTTGATTTTACATTTGAAGTTTTCTTTTGCCAATTGTTGTGGTTGTTTCTATTTGTTTTGCCAAAGGAAGAAGGTGATGATCAGTTTATTATGGACGATTGATTATTTCGAGTGAAAGTCAGATGAGACAGATGATTTTTTTCAAATATTTAGATGTTTTTGAAATTTTTGGAATGTTTTGAGGTTGTTTTTGGTGTTTTCAAGATTTTACAAATATTTTGATTTTTTATTTTTTCAAATGTTTTGGGGTTTTCTAATATATTATGAATATTTTTGGATTTTGGTGTTTTTCGAATGTTTTTGGATTTTGATGTTTTTTGAATGTTTTTGGATTTTGATGTCTCAGGGGCTAATCAAAGATTAGTCTTGCCTACATTTAAGCTCAGAGACGACGTAGTTTGGATTCCATGTTTTTGATGTTTTCTGACTTTTTGAGTGTTTTTGGATTTTCGCATGATTTTGACGATTTGGATATGGATAAGATATCAGTGATCTGTTTTGGGATTTTGTTGAAAACCAAGCTAAGGATGATTGATGGGATCAATGGATTGATGATGATAACATTGTTGAGGATGCACAACAATGCAAGGATAGTGTTAAGCAACACAAGGATTAGGATAAATATCCCAAGATGATGAGGGATTGATTGGATTAACATTGTTAAGGATACACAACAATGCAAGGATAGTGTTAAGAAACACAAGGATATCCCAAGATGATGATTTTTTAATTGGATTTTGATTGATCATGATTGATGATGATAACATTGTTGAGGATGCACAATAATGTAAGGATAGTGTCAAGCAACACAAGGATTGGGAAGGCTCTCCCAAGATGATGATGGATTGATTGGAGTCGATTGATTAGGATTTTGAAGCTTGATATGGAACAAAATCTGTTTGAATGATTTGATGTGATGTTTGAAGGGTGTGTTAGATGTGACTGATAGTGACTGTTTGGATTGATGTTCTATGAAAGATGAAGATTGATAAGGAATGTCTTCTCACCAAAATATGCCATGGGCTAGTGATTCAGAATTTTCCTCACAAGTGGTTTGACCAATTTGATTTCACATTTTCCAATGTTCAGATCTCCACATAAGTTGGAGGATATAGATCAAGATTTATTCTCGAAGCAAGATGTACATATCTGGCCCTAGTGTCTAGCAATGTATGGAATGCCATGGATGGATGCTTAGATAGGTGTATGGATGGATGGATATGGATTATGTGCTAAGATAAGGTGTTTGAACAAAGGATGCTCACTTAGATAGTGCCTCAAGGCTCAAATAATGTTGGATAGGATAGGATCAATGAAAATGACACATGCCAAGATTTTTACCATAAGCAGGTGTAAACTATGCACCAAAGTTTTTCATCAAGATCAAGATAACTTGGATGATGGATGCAGATGGATGAAAATGGATTGGATAAATGGTTCATGGATGAATGGATTTATTACAGATCAGGTAAATGGAATGTTGGATTTATTACGGATGGGATGAGATGCTTTCATCTAAAGTGGCGCACGTAGATGCTCAATTCTACACATGACATTTTTTTTTAGGTTTTCATCATGGTACCTGCCTAAAGCACCGCCCATGCGGTTTTCACTAGAGGATAATTGTTTTTCTTCACTGTTTTCAATCTTTTTTTCTATTTTTTTGGATTTTCATATTTTTTTATTTTTTGTATTTTTCTATGAAAGATGTAAAGCTCATGCTGAACCACAAGGTGTTGCTGATGTAGATGCTTATGTCATGATGTGCCATTGATAGTCTGCTTGAAGAAGTTTCTTTGCTAAGATACGTGCACTTGAATGCAACTTTTGGGATTCTTGATCTGCTTTATTGATACCAGGGTTAACTCTATCTTTGTGCGCACATCGTGATAGAGTGCCTTTGGAATCCTTATGATGAAGGGTCATTGCCAATACATGGTCAATTTGAGAATTGGATATCATGCGTGGAGACGTGGATGGAGTGTGTTTAGGGATAAGAGATGGATTGGTTGACATTTTGGAACCTTTGACTCTCCAAACTTGGGAAGATGAGCAATGATGGGTGGATATAGAAGTGTGCATGGAATTATGACAACCTGCTTGATACACTTTGTACGTCGCTTGAAAAGATTGCTTTTATTTTTGTGGACATATTTGATGGATACTTTTCCCTTTTTTATTTTTCCCCATAGTTTCTTTGACTAATGGAGTTTGATAGGGATAATCTTTCTTTGTATTCTTTGGTACCCATGTGTATTTGATTTTTCCATTATTCTTCTTTGCTTCTTTTTCTTTGTTAACATTCTTTGTGCTTTGATTAAAATCTTTCTTTTGATGTTGGCCCCAATTCATGGATGGGGTGATGGTTGGATGAAGATTCATGACATGGCTGGTTGTAGTATTGGCATTGGTTTCATCATAAGGACTCTTTGTGCTCCCTATGTTGATGTTTGCTTGAGACATAGTTTCCCCCAGTATTGTGGAAGTAGTACTTCATGATTTGATTATGCCTGTTCCGAGAGCTCTTGTTTAAAATGCATTCTTTGATAAATGCCCAATGCAGATGATGTTATTTCGATTGGATGCTCTGCTGACTTCAAAATATCTTGTTATGTCTTAACTGCTTCCTTGAGTGTATAATGTTGGATATCTTCATACATGATGTCTTCAGTCTAGATTTTGGATATATCTAATCCTGATGTTGACAACTCTATTTGACTATAGGAATCAATAACCTACTCTTTTGTGTAATAATATCAGGAGTAAATGAATCCTATTTTGAATGAAGATCATCTATGTGTCCATCCGTAGATAGTATCTTGTGGGTGGATGGAGTATGTACTATGTGGATATGATCATCATTTGCGACATCTTGGATAGATAGGAGATTTTCCATTAGATCATTGTAGTATCTTGGATATACAAATTCTTGATCTTGATTAATTTCAGAATTGCTTTTGACATGATTTGGATCAAGTTCTTGACATGGGTCAATTTCAAAGGATGGATTACTTATAAAGGGTTCTTGGATGTCATCATTAGACATGGTAAGTGGTTCAATATCTTCAAGTGTTGATTTCAGGGTTCCTCCAGTATCTATAACCATGAGGTCAAAGGGGGTCAACATGTCTTAGAAAGGACCATTGCTAGACCTTAGTGGAAGACTTTGATCTTGCTTTGGAATAAATTCTTGAGATATATCCTCTAACTCATGTTAGGTGATGTAGATACATTTTCAACATGATCATTGGTTGATGGATCGTGTGTAATGTCGATAGGATCGAATAATCCTAACACTCCTTGAAATAAATCACTAAAAAGTGGCTCTTCATGTATGGTGAGTTGATCTCTGGATGAGGTAGAAACATCTTCCATGTGTTCGTTGATGGATAGGTCTTGATTATGTGATTGTTGACTTGGATCGATACATGGAGTCGCTAACATTTTGTTGGGATTTTGAACAACATTTACTTGTTGGGCTTGGTATTGGGCTTGAGCTTGTGCTTGCACTTGAGCCTAGGCTTGTGCTTGCACTTGAGCCTAGGCTTGTGCTTGTTGGGCTTGTAGTGTGGCTTGGGCTTGTGCTTGCACTTGAGTTTGGGATTGTGTTGCTTGTTACATGGATAGATATTGTTGGATGGCCTTTTGGTAGGCCTAGTGAGCTTTTAGCACAATGTTATATTGTCTTGCTGCATTCAGTTTTGGTGGTAGTGGTGGCGGATTTGGAATTGTGTTGGATGTAGTGACAAGTGGTTGAGATACGCTTGGAGTGATCATGGTAGAGAGGGGTGGAGATGTGATGGGTGTGATATGGTGGGTTGGAGTGATCGAGGTGATATGAATCGTCAGAATGACTGAGGTGATAGGTCCTTGGGAGACCATACTTTGATTTGTCGAGATTGATGTTGTCATTTGATTAGATACCATCTTTTGGTGCAATGTCGATGGTATATTCAAAGGATTTGATGTGATGGTTTGATTGGTGTTAGGTGGATTGATTTGGATGGAGTGATTGGTGCTAGGTAAAGGGGGAAGCCCTTAACCAAGGAATGATGTTGATATGGGTAATGGTGGTGGAGATGTCTCTTGGCACAATGACTCAACTATTTTGGTAAGTGTAGCAATTTGATCTTGCCAAATTTGATCTTGATTTCGATCTTGACTCCCTTGATATGGTTGATTTGGTTTTTGTTCAAGCAAATTTTGGATGCATACTTGTGGTTTTTGAATGGGATCATGGACAAATTGATTTTGGACAATGTTCTATTTTTGCATGATAGGTTGAAATTGGCCATTGTTGATGTTGGGAATCGCCTTGCCTTGTTTTAGGTAACTTTGATTTTGCATGGTGTTACCTTGACTTGGATTAATACACGGAGTCATTAACATCTTTTTTGAACTTTGAACAATATTTGTATGATTTGCAAACATATCCATCCCAAAGTTTACCAAGTTTGGATTCAAAATGTTCATGTTTTGTAAAGTTGTACTTGGTACATTCACATTTGGCATGTTGCGATTTGATGAGATGACATTGTTCGTTTGAAGTCTCATGCATTGATTGTTCGGTTGATAGATTTGTAGGTTTGGACTTGGATTTAAATCTACCATTAGGAAAGGTGTTCCAAACTTTGATTTGGGCATACTCACATTTGTTGTACCATTGACATTTGTAGAAGGTAATGATCACATGTATGGATTGTATAAGTGTGAGTTTTGATAATCAATCGACATTGTAAGGCTTTGAAAATTCAATTGATTTGGATTACTCATGATGTATGGAGCAAGTTTATATTCCATGTTCCTTTTGTGTTGAGGTCTAGTTTGGACCGTAAAATAAGGATCGACTTTCAAGAATGTGGGAGGTGAACCTCTAATTATTTGGATTGATCTAAACTATAGGTACAAAAACAAAAGTCTAAGTTTTTAAGGATAAAAAGGATGGTGATGAGATATGAAAGATGGATGATTGGTGAATGATTGGAACTCTTAGGAAACCTTGAAAGAGTATACTAAACTTTAGGACTTGGATTGATGTTTTGATTTGACTTGGGATTAGTTTGATTTGATTTGGATAGTGAACTTATAAACTCTAAGAGGTTGGATGTTTTCCTAGAGTACATTTGTCCACAAGATGCTAGTTTGACTAAATGTGTAAAGAAGGATTCATCTAGACACACCTAACCAAATAAGATGATTTTGATTTGATTTGATTTTGGATTTTAGATGGTGAACTCATAAACCACAAGATGTTGAATGTTATCAAGGGATAAACTTGTTCACAAGGATTGATAATTTGACTAAATATGTGGAGAAGGATTCATCTACATCTAATCAAACGAAATGATTTTTTATTTGGTCCAAATGATTTTCCCAAAGTTTAGCATGAGGGATTCTTTCAAGATTTCCAAGAATTGTTTGTGAGGTGATTTTGATTTTGATGTTTAGGGGATGGATGGAAGTTTGATTTTGATCGTAAGAGACTTAGAAAGACTTTTCTTACTAGACCAAGATATTGAAGAACACGCTTTTCTCTAAGAGTAGTTCAAACCAAAAGACCAATTTTTGCTCGAAAGACGATAAAAAGATAAACAAGCACATGTGTGGGGTTAAATTCGAGTTAATCTTGGTTAATGACTTGCTTTTACCACAAACACACTTCTTGCTTTAGTTTTCAAACTGAATGTTTATGTCTCAATTCCATTTTCATTCCATAAGGTCCATTATGTGAAAATCAAGGTTTCAAGAGCATAGTTTCCTATTGTTGACTTTGAAATGAACAAACCAAGATATAGGCCTTAGTGTTTAGAAGCCTTCTAGGGATAAGAACCCCTAGGGACAAGTAGTAACACATGGACATTTCAAAGGTATTTGTTCCTCTCAAAGTTTTTGGAATTCTGATGATTTGTTTAATGTTTGTCTTAATGTTTTGGATCCAAGCACTATGTTTTCAAACTGACTCACAAGCAATATAACATCCTAGCTCAATTGGTACGTTTGTCTTGGTGGGCTGGCCTCATGCCCTTCATAGTAGAAGAGATGATTTTACATGCAACCAAGGAAAAAATATAAAGGTATGTTAAAAATGAAGTCTTAACCTCTATATTTTAACCAAAATTGGACATGGCAAGTAACTTCTTCGAATCTAAGTTCCAATGTACCACTTTGATAAACTCGTTGGATGGACTAGTTGGCTACTACAAACAAGGTTCTTAATGACAGGACATCGGGGACATGGCACCTTGCGAGCATCCAACAAGCCACTAAAGGCTTTAATCAATCCTACTAGGGGCGCTTATACTTTTTACGGTAGTACCCGGTTCTGAAAGACACTGTACGGATAAGGCCTACATACCATGAGGACTTGACAGTTCAGTCTTATCCATTTATATACCGGCCTGAATGAAAAAGCGGTTGGAGTTGCCTTCAAATTTTCCTTTTGGATGTGTCTCTTAGGTAGGCCCCTCTAAAGGTAACTCAAAGCAATAAAATGCATTTTTGAGTGTTTCTCTTGCACCCCAGATCGCTTGAAGCACAAGGGGAGAGGATATGCACTCAAAATTCACAAACGATGAGATCAAACAATTCAATTACTTATTTGTTTTAGCCTCAAAGCAATGATGAGTTTGTTTTAAAGCACCAAGATGAAACGTGAAGTTTGATTGTTCAATTTTAGAACCCAAATTGAAGCTAGTAATTTTCTAGTGTTCAGTTTTAACCAACTTGAAAGATTTAAAAAATGGTTAATTTTAAACCCAAATTGAACTGAGTTGTTCTAAAATAGAAAATAAAAGTAGCAAACGAATTCTCTAGGCTATTTCCATAAGCATTTAAAAATGCCTTTTCAAGTTTGATAAGCACTTCTCCAACTCAAATATGATTATTGTTTGATTCTTATGTGAGAGAAAATCACTGTTGTTTCCCGATGTCAACCTGAAAACATTACAAAACAATCACAAATAAGATTTATGATATTCAAGGAATCAATGATAACAATATGATGAATATATAGTTTCAAACCAACAAGAAAAATAATCCTCATGAGAGATAAAGATACACAACCATCCTTTTCATTTGATAGGCAATGTTTAATTCCAGTCCACAATAGAGCCTACTTGCATATCATGCATCCTTTAAGTCATAAAAAGCCAACACTGTCAATAGATATAAATCAAACATGTTCAAAGATGAATTTTAATGAATGGGTATCAAATGAATGAGTAATGATTAACCCAACCATCAATAAAATTAACATCTATAGAACAAAAACAAACAAACCATAAACTTTGAACCATACATTTGAGAAAATTACTACTCAACGAAAACAACAAATAGGTCAGGTCACCGCCAGATTTGTAGTCAAGAAACCACAAACTCAATGAGTTGGTGAATACTCAAAAACTTTCCATCACTGATTCAATCAATATTCTGAGCATACTAAAGGAAGTGATAAGCTTTTGTTTTCAGTTCATGAGCTCCATAGAACCATAAAAAGTTACATTCAACAACGATTTGTAATCATGTTAGTTAGAATTTGAAATAACAATCAATTACAATATATTCAAAGTGAGTCACAGGTAGCTCCTCATTGACTAGGAAATCATCATCCGTGAGAACAAATACATTGGTGGAGGTTATTTGATTAATGTGTTTGCAGTTAGATATATAAATATTGACTATTGTTTGCTCATACATCAGGATATATGTTTTCTATTTTTAAATAACTTATTGCTCACACATGTTTTTCACAAGAATTTTTGAATGTTTATCATGAGGTATTCACAGAAACTCAACATATTTTCATTATAATAATGTGTAATCTACAATAAATGCATAGCCTATAATAAACGCATAGTTTATATAAAACATCACGTAGATCTCTATGGAAGATATAATACCAGTACGCCAATATGTGAGCATTCAATAAAAATAGAAATTATCGTGATGCCAATATGTAGTTTAAACAAAATGGTGACCAGCTTATTCCTACACCTTCACAGGCAATGGAAAATATTTGGAGATAGGCTATTAGCTATAATGTTGCCACCTAGATTTACAAGCAAATGTTTCTATAATGTTGTTGAGCAAATCTCCAAGTTGACGTCAGTTGATAGCAACATTATAGCTATAATGTCAATGGATGTTGACAACCTGCAAAATTAATTTATGGCATGCTACAGAAAACTCCTATCTTTTGTGGCTTTAAAATTGATAGAGTGAGTGAAATGAAAGGAAGTAAACAACTTTAATGCAATTGACAGGTGTAAGGCAAAATTCCACAACCTTTGACCAATTTCTTTTTTGCCTGTACCAAAATGGAAGACATGAAATGTTTGACATAGTGCTTTTATGCAAGATAGATTTGATCGATGGCGGTAGAGGGAATGGTGCACCTTTACTATTTGGAAGCAAATTAGCTATACTTTTCTATTGATGAGAAAGCAACGCCAAAAAGGAAATGATGGAGGATGTCTTGAATATCGATACTAAATGCTAAACTATGTGCTTTAAACCTCCAAATAAATCAAACAAATCAACTGTGGTGGGATAGCCATGTAAGTTCAAGAAATTCAAAATGGCTTACTAATTGATTGGGATCTACCTACCATTGCCCTGCGGCTGTCAACTCTCGTGCTCACTTAAAAGATAAATGCTAAATATTTGCCTTACTCATTATGACTAAATTTGGAGCCTCATTGATATGTCCACGCGATTGTTGTAGAAGATACACATTGAATACACTTTTTCATTTGTAGTCAAACATCCGCATTTTGCCCTTGAAATCATCTTCACAGGTTGTAGCCAGTAGAGCAACAAGTCTAGAAATTTTTCTTTGAAAGTTCATAAATGCTTCATGCCCCTTATCAAATACCACCCATACTAAATATCCACCAAACACCATGCGTATTCTTAAAGATTCTAAGACTATCAAAATAATCAACCAGCGATCTCTACCCGCTTGTGATTATTTTGAAAGAAATTTTGAAATAAGAACTTAACCTTTGGAAAGTGAGAAAAGACAAAGCTTGCCAAAGACCAAAAGTAGATTCAATGTATGAGTGCAGGAAAAACACATAGATCAAATCATGGATAATATTGGATAGCAGAAATTTGTGTTGGGTTTGGAGGAAAAGACACTGCACCAACATTGACCAGACCTATCCTAGCCCACGCAAAACTCAAAAGCTCTTAAAAAATTTCAAACTGATGTAGTTGGTAGGTGCATTAAACATCATCAAGTAAATATTTTTAAAAAATTTCAATCTATTGTAGAATAGCAGGTGCAAAAGTCGTGTCATAATGGTATTTGGAAGGTTTTTTAATGCCAATGGCAGGTGTAAAGCCAAATCTTGTAACCTTTGACCAGCGTCCTCCCTACCTATGCCCAACATGGGAGGTTTGAAACATGGTATGGACATCCATGAAAAACATAAACATGGAGAAATTTTGTCAAATGTTATAATTGGAAATGCTTTGGCAAACATGTAAGCGAAAAAGGATAAATCATGTGGACTATTAGGCAGAATGAGCAGGCATAAAGAAGGCACATGAATTGTTAGACATAATTCCTCCAAGAAAAATGTGGTACAGATGTTATAAGATATGCAACAAAATAGATTTGTTGAAAGGCTTTAGAAATTTTCAAGCAAATGTAATTGATAGGTGTAAAGCTGCATCACACAAGCTTTGAAAAAATTTCAAAATAATGCAATTGGTAGACTTAAAGCCACGCCCACAATGCCATTTAGAAAAACTTTCAAACTAAACACCATTAGCAGGTGTAAAATTGAATTTCACAACATATGACTCTTGTAGACAAGCTTGCAAAATATGGAAGCATAGATAAGGCCGGTGAACTGCTTGACTTTTCTTTTCTTCAACAATCAGTAACCCAAATAGAAAAGTGTGAACAACATCACCTACAAAGGCCTTATCATTGTTGGCACTACATATGATGCATGACATTTGAATGAATTGTCATCAGGGAAAAAATAAATCACAAAAACAGAGTGACAACAATCCGTAAATATGAATAAGCCTGAATTGAAAAAAGGTAGAGTGACAACAATGTTGCAAGTTCACCTCAAACAAATTTTAAGAGAGACTTATTTCTATTTCAGATAGTATTTATAATATGACCAATCTTAGTGTGAAATAAAATCCATTCCAACTAAGATACAAAATTTGGAAACATTAACAGCATGTTAGATGGTGAAATTTTCAAACAAGCATGAGTCGATCCCTCCTTCTAGCGCCATTATGTGGATCCCTAAATCCAAACTTGCATGAATCAAAGTAAACAAATCACATTGTTAGGCTAAAAATGCAAGGTTAGAATAAGAATCCCCCATAAAATCGATTTGCATTGTTAAAGAACAAGGAAAAAGATGAAATAAATGAGCAAATACAAACAAAGATAACTATTCCTATTCTAAAACAAAGCAAACACTTGATCTTATGGGGGGATTGGTGCTATTTTGATGTGGAAAATAGCCCTTTCCCAACCCCTTTTTGATAAGCTCAATGATGAAACTGATATGAAAATGCTATGAAGATGGGAAAAATTAGCTCTCCATTGAAGAGAGTAACTTTGCATGAGGATTGGGGATGCTAAGATGAAGAATAAGCCTTCCATTTATAGAATATTTTGATGAGAGAAATAGCCAAATGGATGAATGTGGGACAAAGATTTAGCCAATGAGATAGAGCCACTTTTCACCTTGTGAGTGGTTGAGGAATGTGCAAGTTTTGGTCAATCTGCCAATAAATGGGATTGGTTGGCCTTTTCAAAATTCAAATTTGGCTTGTTGGAGGGAGAAAAAAAGAATTCAATGCCAAGTGGGGGACATGTAAGAGAGGATTTATTGCCATGTTGGAAGGGACAAGTCAACTTTCTTTCAAATTCAAACTTGAGGAATATTCTCAAAAGATGCTTTGTTGAGAGAAAATGATGAATTTATAAATGGATTAAAATGCTTTATTGGTGCAAGTGGGAAAAGCTAGAGGATGTGATCAGTGGTTAGATTAGATTAATCAGGATTAGATTAACTTAGATGATGTTAGGTTATTTTGACCCATTTGACTTAGATTTAGGGATTTAAATTAAATCAAAGGGAGATGAAAGGTGATAAAGATTTAGTTAAATAAATATTTTGATTTATTTAGCTAAGGGGGATAATGATAGGATTAAATTAAATAAAGTTAATTTATTCAATTTAAATACCTTGGTTTATTTAATTGGTGAGTGAATATGATTAGTTAGATGTGCATGCTGTCAATTTGACGTGTCTATAGTAGGAACAATTACTGTTTTGAAATATGATGACCGAGGAAGTATGCTTATAATAGTAATAGTTAATGGGGTAGCAATACCCAACGCTTTAGTGGACCTTGGAGCAACCATTAATGTTATGACTATTGATGTGATGGAAAAATTGGGCCTCACTGATCTACACCCCACAACTACAATCCTACAGATGCCAAACCAATCCATAGTTATTCCCAAGGGCATCATTGAAAATGTTCTTGTTAAAGTAGATGGATGGGAATATCCAGTCAATTTCTAGATAATTGAATCCCTTATGCCCAAAGATAGTTATCCAATAATTTTGGGACAACCATGGTTGGCTATGGTTGCAGCCAAAATTGATTACAGGAAAGGAGGAATGACAATCTCCCATGGAACCAATAGCAAATAGTTGTTCTTGTACCCTCCTGCCAAGCCTGCTAAACATAACAAAGCATGGGTTGATGAACCAGAAAGTCCTACTGGACAGGAAAACTTGGCTTCACTAGCCATGGTAGTCATTAAACAACATGGTGAAGAATTAGAGAACGACATGGGAAGTATTGCAATAGACTCTAGCAATGAAGAGATGTTAGATGTAGAAGAAATCCTTGGACACCCAATTAACATAGATCAAGCAAAATTCAATGATGCTAAGTTTATTGGATTGCCTTTCCCTTTCATGAATTTAGTTCTAAAATCTTTCCATTTCTTTCCAAATCTTGCTAGGCTTCATAAAACTATCTCGCATAGTTGTCCACTCAACACACTGACAAGGTCTATTCACACTATCACATCCAATTATCTTGGAGTCAAAAGCATTGTGTTGCTACTAGGTAGAACCTTGAACATTAATAGTTGGTTGACTGAGACAGAAGAACAACTCAGATTGTTTGATACCCTAGTGAATATATCTAAAGCGTTTGCATGAGATTATAAAGATATGAGAGGAATACATCCTAGTGTGTGCACGCACCATATCTATACTAAGGATTTTCACCCTATTCACTAACCACAATGAAGAATCAATCCTGCTCTTAAAGATATCATTAAAACTGACATTGAGAAAATCTTGTAGGTAGGATTCGTCTACCCAATTTCTAATAGCAAGTGGGTGTCACCCTTGGTTGTTGTTCCAAAAAGAATGGGAAGTGGAGAGTGTGTGTAGATTATAGGGAGCTTAACACAACAACACACAGAGAATATTTTCCCCTACCATTTGTGGAACAAGTACTGGATAACTTGGATGGGAGAAAACATTTTTCATTCTTGGACAGATTTAGTGGATACAACCAGATACAGGTAGCAGGGGAAGACCAGGATAAGACAACCTTTACTTTCCCTTGGGGAACATTTGTGTAAAGGGTCCTTCCCTTTGGGCTATGTAATGCTCCTACCACCTTTTAGAGGGCCATCTTGGCTATATTTGCTAAGTTGGTAAATGAGTGTGTGGAAGTCTATATGGACAATTTCACTGTATACGATTCAACTTTCAATGAAGCCCTCACAAATCTAGATAAGGTGTTAAAGCGGTGTGAGGATCATCAGTTGTCCCTCAGTCACGAGAAATGCTTAATCATGGGGGAACAAGGGATAATGCTAGGACATCATATTTTAGCTGAAGGGATTAAGGTTGATCCCAAGAAAATCTAAGTCATACAACAACTCAAGATTTTGAAGACTTAGAATAATGTCAAGAGTTTCTTAGGGCATGAGCTAGATACTACCAAAGATTCATAGAAAATTTTAGCAAAATCATAGCCCCAATGTTTTCTCTCCTTCAGAAAATTTTTGACTTCATTTGGACACTTGAGTGTCAGTCCTCATTTGAAAATATTAAAGAAAAACTCACATTTGCCCCTGTCCTTCGAGAACCTAATTGGAACTTTCCATTTCATATTTATGTCGATGCATCTAATGACGCCATTGGAGCAGTTATATAGAAAGAAGATGAGAATGGAGGGAAATATGCTATATATTTTATTAGCAAAAAATTGATGCCAACAAAGAAGAATTACACCATAGCAAAGAAGGAATTATTGGCTATAGTGCACACCATCAAGAAATTTAGGCATTATGTCACTGGATACAAAGTTACAGTGCACACAGACCATGCAGCCATCAAATATCTCATGAATAAACCGGTGCTAAATGCAAGGATAATTACGTGGTTACTCCTCCAGGATTTTAATGTGATAATTGTTGAAAAACCAAGGAAGTCCAACATAGTTGCAGACTTCTTATCTCAGATTAAACATGATGCTGATTGTGCTCCGGTACAAGATGAATTCCCAGATGAAAATTTGTTTGTCATCTCCACTAAAACTCCTTGGTTTGTTGATATTGTGAACTACTTAGCCACCTCAGAAGTACCACCTCACTTCTTGGAAAAACAAAAGAAATGCCTCGTCAGAGAGAGTTCCCCTTTTAAACAGATTAATGGAATCTTGTTTCAGTGTGGACCCGATATGGTTTTGCGACGGTGTGTTATGAAAAATGAGACCTATAGTATCCTTAGGGCCTGTCATGATGACCCTTTTGGAGGGAATTATTCTACTAAAAGGAAAAATCATAAGATCTTGGGAGTAGGATATTATTGACCTTCAATGCATAAGGATATCAAGAAGTACGTTCGCAAGTGTGATGAATGTCAAAGGATAGGAAGACCAACCGCATCCAATGAAATTCCCTTGTAGCCTCAGGTAGTCCTTGAACCATTTGAGAAATGGGGATTGGATTTTATTGGCCCTATATATCCCCCTTCCCAAGGAAAAGAGTATATTCTGGTATGTACCAATTACATGACTAAGTGGGCAGAAGTATAAGCACTACGCGTTGCTAGGGAAGAGTAGGTAGTTGACTTTCTTTATAATAAAATCCTTCTTAGATTCGGGGCCCCAAGAACAATTATTATAGACCAAGGCCCCCAGTTTATGTCCAAAGTCCTATTGACATTCACAAATCACTTCCAAGTAAGTCACAAAAATTCCTCACCCTACCACCTATAGGAAAATGGACAAGTCGAGGTCACGAACAGGGAATTGGAAAATATTTTGACAAAAGTGGTTTCCTCAAGAAGGAAAGATTGGGCTAGGAAACTACAAGAAGTTGTCTGGGCCTACAACATGACTTGGAAGTCAACCACTGGCCATAGCTTCTATGAGTTAGTCTTCGGGAAGAAGCCCCTCTTGCCCATTGAATTCGAGTTCCAAACCCTTAGGGATACAATGGAATTGGGCATGGATCTTAAACAAGCTCAAATCGAGAGAGTCTTACAACTTAGTGAACTAGACGAGCTTCGTCTAGATGTCATCCATCAAACTAAATTGATCCAACAACAACATAAGGTATGGCATGACAAACACATCAAAGAGAAAGAATTCCATACTAGGGATTGGGCATTGTTGTTTGATTCCAAATATAAGGACCATCAAGGGAAACTTAGGACACACTAGCTTGGAATATATGAGATTTTTGAAGTGTTTGCTAATGGTTTAGTCTAGTTAAAACCAATTGATGGTGACACCTAAACTCTTCTGGTTAATGGGAACTGGCAACATATTTACCATAAACCCGTTAACAAAGAAGAATTTACAAAAATGGTAGAAATGCAGGAAGAAATCCATTGCATTGACTATGTCGAGGTAGGATCAATATAGTGTTGATAAAATAAAAAAATAAAAAATCAATCTATATATTTTTGAAATTTCTTCAATTTTCTCATAAACTCCATCATTTGGACTTGGCTAAAGATTTGTTTACATTTTACATGACTTCATCTTGTGGCAAGACTAATTCCGACGCACCCTATTGCGGTGCTCCAAAATTACTGCTACAATGCTCCAAACTTATTGCTACAATGCTCCAGACTTGTTGCTACAATGCTCTGGAACCTACAAATTAGATTGACTCCATGGCTTGTCCTAATCCTACATTCTGATGCATCATCCAATGGTGCTATGGGAAGTCAAGGCCAAAATGTCACAATCTTCTTCCTTTTGGCTTCATCTCTTTAGCGATGCTCCAAAATGATGCTCGGATGCTCCAAAATTCTATTCAGATGCTCCAAAATTTTTGGTTGCTGCTTTGGCTGCATCTTTCAGTGATGCTCTAGAATCCTCAATTAGGTTACTCTATTCTGATGACATCTTTCTAAATAATTTTGAAACTTTCTTCTTCTCTACTTTGATCGCATTACTCGATAATGTTCTGACTTTTGTATAAATTTTATTTTTTAAAGTTTCTTTTATTTTTCCTAAGTTTTGTACATGCCCATTCCTTAATGCTACTGCAAGATCCACTCCCTTATGATCACTCCACCATATCAAATATTTCCACAATAAATAAGATTATTATGACACCCTTTTTATCATAATAACTTCCATCATTACTCCAACCATCCCCTCCATGCCATCAATATCCGCCGCCACCTTCGCCAACCGTATAACTATCCAATTATGTTAGCACAAGTAAGTGTCGTTTGATCTAGTGAAAAGACGTAAGGTATGTGTGAGTTAATTTATTAGAAAGGATAGTATTTATTTTGAATAAAGGTTAATTAATTGGCATGATTTGTTCCCTTTGTAATTTTGGAACTTGTGCCCCTTTACACGATTGGTGAAAGTACATAAACTATTGTAATTCCCTATGGAGATCTGTCATAATGACATAGTAAGGTGACAAGAAATTTGGTAATTAATTATTTCCTCTTCGAGTATATCGACACAGAACTGTCTCACCATCTGTAATTCAGAGAAGCAATCATTTCAAGGTTCTGAAAATTTTTACCAGGAAGTTAAGGAGATGGGAAGCAATAAGAAAGATTCTTAGCCAAATTTTGTAGCGCCATTGTTGGCATTAATCAATATAGCTGCTTTATTTCAAAGAGTTAGATGGCTAGATTTCATGAAATAATTCAAAGGGTACACAGAGCAACTGGTAAAGGAATTCGTTGAGAATTTTGTAGATGGGAAGACTGTGGTTTGCGGAAAGTCATTTCAGGTAAGTATGAAAGTCCTTGCTTGTCTTTCTGGTCTTGAAAGTAAATGGATTCATATGAATGAAAATACCCATGTCCCTTATCAAAAATTAATAGATTTATTCCATAGGGAAGGGTAAGGTTCCCAACTTGTACTGACCATAAGGACCAGGGGACAAAATAAGGGAATTCATAGAATGTTTATTCCAAAACCCTAGAGGTCTATTGCAGTCTGGATTATAAAATATTTCACTTGTGAGGGACAAATGACTATAGTAGTGGGACCCTCTTTATGCCTGTTGACTCATTTACACCACAACATTGAGGACCGTACCCTTAGGGTAAATTTACCAACCTTTCTCTACCATTCAGTCAGCTCTATGATAGAAAAGTATAAAATTGGGATGGGGGCCCTTAAACATCATGGTTTGATACAACTAATATGTAAATATCATTTTCACAATAATCCAAAAAGAAGTGGCAAAAATTCCTATGAAAAATTGAAAATGAAGAACCAGTGAGGTCATTTGAGGAAGGGGAATCCTCTAAAAAAAAGGAGTAATCTATAGAAGAACCCTCCTCGGAGGAATTAGGTGGCCCTGAGTCCCAATATACCTCTACGGCTCCCAATGGTGATCCACCGGAATCCTTGCCAAATGAATTACAAACCCCAAGACAAGAAGAGGAGGTGGGAATTGCACATTCTGGAGAAGATGAGGAGCCCCCTAGAAAGAAAAAGAAACAAAGTAAAGTTTGTTTTCAAATAACCCCTCCTCTACAGACGAGTAAACGGTTATCTTCAGGGGTCAATGAAATTGAACTCCAAGATATAGGCAATACTTCAAAATGGAAAAAAGGTCAGGACTCCAATAAAGGTGGTAGAAATTGGCAGTCCACCTAATAATCAGGAAATTGAAGAGACAGGAAAGCAAGAGGAGAAACTTCCCCAGGAAGAGAACAAAGAAGCCATATCACCTAAAGAGTGGGAAGGGGAGAAAGCACAATCACTGCAATTAGAATAGAACGAAGATGAACCTGCGATAGGATTCTCATCCTTCCTTGACAAGTTGGATATTATAACTGAATTTGTAGAAAGAGTGCCTCAGGCAACTCCTCATGCATCTTTCTCTATGGATATCGATGAAGAAAAAGATAAACCTCATACAGATGGAGAGATTCCTTGCTCCTCCTTACCTAAAGAAAACTAAAGAAGGAAGTATGTCTGATATTGAGAATACAAAAGTAGTAGAAGAACTCCTACTTGAGAGCACTGAAATAGAAAATGCACCCCATATTGATGAAAAAGTGGAAGAAGTTCCTCATTCATCCCTTCCTAAAGACAAAAAAGAGGAAAATGTGCCTCATTTTGATAAAGAAATCCCTCACATATCCTTCTTTGTGGACACAGGGGATGAATAATCCAGTCGGAGAAAAGAGGAATTAGAAAAACTAAAGACAAAAATTGATGAGCTAAAGGCCAGGTTGCAGGATGACGAAACACAGATTAATCAATAGAAAGAATAAATGGAGGTACACATTGCCATTGTCCATAAAAGGAATCAAGAAATTGTAAAATTAACTGCACAAATGGAGGAAAAAGACAAGCTTATTGAGTAGCTACAATTCCAAATCCAACAATGGAATTAACAGGGTAAGCAGAATCAAGATGTTCTGTGTGAAAAAGAAAAATGTATTCTAGATTTGAAAAATAATTTTATGCAATTATTTAGTGCCTTTGAAGAAGAAAAGAATTGACAAGAAACTAAGTTGAATGCCTCTGTGAGTAAAATTGTGGAGCTAGAACAAAATTTACCGGAAAGTGATACTCAACCTATTATGGAGTCAAAAGGGACACAAACTGAACCTATTGTTATAGATTGGTTCTAGGTACGTATCCCCCCAATGCTTATGAAATGGATAGAGCATTGTTACCTTTTAAAAGATGTAAAATTTGAAAACCATAGGTTGAAGAGGGAGTTAGTCATGTTAAAAGAATCTTTCCATCAGGCATATAGGGGTAAGTAGGATGCTTGTGGAATTGGTGAATTTCTATTGGCCTGTAGAAGACCATCTAGGTTGTACTCCATGTTTCTTAATGAGCAGTTTTTGAGATGGAAGTTACAAAGAATTCACCAAAACCAACCTCATGACCCTGATGTCAAGGAATTTGTAAAAATATTTGTTGAGTCACTTCTTGAACAACAAAATTTGTTGTGTGAATTCTTTGTTCACAATTTTCTTCTAGAAAAGTATACATATTTCTCTATTAACCTCTTTGTGGGAGAAGTAGAATTAAGATCATTCTTGTCCACTATGAGAAACCAAATTCATTGGAAAAACAGATAAGAGAGTATGCTTAGGAAGAAAAGACTGTAGGGTTGTAAATAAGATACCCTCATAGGAAGCCTCTCTCTTTCAAGAAATAGTTTCTAGGTGTCAAAAGTAAATAGGAAGCATGGGTCAAATACGATAACAACCTCAGGGCATGTCATGATTACTTTCAAGAACAGGGGCCACATTTAATAGGACTAGCATGGCATGCATGTGAAGAAAGGTACACTCCTCTTGCAATGCATCTCAAAAGGAGGGAAATAATTTCACCTCTCAATATCAGATGGTCTTACAGAAGAGCAACAACTTTGATCAAAATTTTGGAGGACTTTAAGACCAATTGGATTGGTATGAGGTACTGACCTCCCTTGCTTCTTTCCCCACCACCTTCAGTATACACCAACTTGGACCAAAGTGAAGTTAGTCTTTCTAGATGGAAACAAAGGGTCACTTTTCATCAGGGATTCTTGAGGAATCCAGAAACATTAGACACATAGGCAGATGATGTGTATGATCTCAATGCTAAATATAAGGAAATAAATAGGAGAAATAATGGAAAGGGGGTGGTCGCCCCCACAAAAGGATATGAAAATCACAACAAAACCTATCCAGGGAATTGGACACTCCAGCAAGTGACTAATATCTTTTCATGGTCGTTCATTTACTTGTCAAACCAGGGAACGTATACTTGAAATGGAGCGGCACTATATATGCACTAAGAACTAGTTTTAGTCACAACTTAATGGAAACAAATACTTGGAAAGAATTCTACCTACGTGATAGGAAGGTAATGCAAGGTTCTCTAAACTCAACCATAATTTAACCAAACCAGAAATCATAACAGCTACGACTGAGAAACAAACTATGAACTGGCCTTATGTTGTAGGAACAAACATAGGGATGCATTCCCGATGCTGCAGGAACAATATAAGACTGAGTTTGCACAGAAACTTCAAAGATGAAATCTAACTTATGTTCAACAGAAAATGAATGGCTAACTAACTAACTATAGATACTTACTAAGTGGGCCCCCTTAGCAAGCACCAACTAATTACGCAAGTACTGAAATCATAACTTCATCAAATTTTATTCATAAACTTAGAATGGTATACATTGTTCTATTCATATGAAAACTAACAAAAAACTCTATCTCTTGTCATACAGACTCTGCTTTTATTATCATACTAACTTTTACATGATATCCTTTCTATCTCACTATGCTTGCTCACTCGCGCAGGAGGAACACTTATTTAAATTAGGAAAACAACTAACTAACTAACCCTAACAGAGAAAGATGTGGATATAAAATGTATCCTGAAATCAAGGAACATACTTCATAAATGAGTTTATCCGTTCAACCCAATCCAGAGAGAATCTAGCACACCACTCTTTCTAGATTAATTAATATTTAAAATCCATCCCAACAGTTTCGGTCAAAGAGCCTTTGCCAGAGCTTCCTCGAAGTCATGCAGGAAATGGACTTTACTGCAAGGCCAAGATCAGCTGCACTTAACTAGATCATACTTTCTTCAACAACTTGTGAAACATAAGGTAACAGATGTAAAAGAAAAGATGCATGTCACATACACAATATAGACATGTCAACATGATAGGCTGCAGGAACATGAAAGTGTATTGCTATAGGATATCCCCCAATAAAAGATTTCAAAAGAGTTAAACAACCATGAACAACAAAAGTGAGGGTAGTAAAAATACACCATGATATCCCAATTATGATCATATTTTGGGCTCATCATTTGCCCCCTACTTAACCCAATGCTGGTCCTCCAGCATTAAACTTTCTGGTGGTCTCTCTAAAATCAGTGGTTGAGGCATGACCCTGAAATGGAGTTCAAAATTTGTAATAAAAACCTCTAAAACTCTGCCACCTTTCATACCTACGAGCTTTTGTATCTTCATTAATATTTGTAGCTTGGTAGGGATAAAGAGGCCACATTAGCACAGGAGGTCTAAATGTCAAGGGCAACCACAATTCAAACCTCTTTTGAAGGCCCAACTGTATGTATCTGCTTGATCTTTTGAGAGCTATTGTAAAATTTAGGGGACTGTGAGGCTCAGACCTTCTTAACCCAACAGTTAATCTCTCCCACCTCTTCTCAATTCTGAAGTATGGCAGCTTCCAAAACAAGTATGTCTGTTCTTGAAACTCATCATATACCTATTTTCTAATATCAAATATTTTCATCCTGACTGTATCATTATTAAAGCCATATGCCACAATAAGCCAGGTTTTCAACATTGTAGGGGGGTCTGAACTCTCAGGGCACAATGGAATAGGCTCATTCCTTCCGGCTTCTTCATATGCTTCCCATTGCCTGCCATAATTTGCTTCGTTTGCCACCCAAGACATAAGTGATCTCAAATGGATGTTTCCAATGTACACAAGGGGATTCCACTCTGTTTCAAATGGAATTATAAAGCCATGTAAATAAAATTTGCACAAAGAATTCCTTAGCCAATTAGGAGCTGCCTGGTATGCATCATAGAATTCTTTAGCAGTGTGAATAATAGGATCTAGATTTCTAGAAATTCTCATTAACTGGAACCACAAAAATTGTTATTTGAGACACAGAGCATAAACTCTGGTTGGTGGTCTACATTCCATAATCTGACCAGTTACCTTCAACATTTCATCCATTTTCTCCTTTAACTCCTGAATTTCCTGTTTCTGCCTTTCAATTTCCTTTTTCAGTTTCTTCTTTTCTTCCTCCCAAAGACTTTGTTGCATTTCAGTCTTGGCTAGGTGGTAGAAACTCAGGGTTTGCAATGTAACTGATCTCCATGTAGCTTTGGAATATTCCAAAAATTCAATCAAAAATGTCTTTTTGTAGACAACAATGGCTTGACAAGTTACTGGGGGAAATGAAGCTTCATTGGCCACTTCCAATTGTTCAGTCTATTCCTCCTCTTGTTGCAGGATGAATTCTTGTTGCTGCAATGGAGAAGACTGTGCTTCCTCTGAAATCTGCATAGCCGCAGCAGCCAAGTCATCGAGACTTGGTACCCCCCTTTCATTATGCTCAACTTCCCTTGTCTCAATTTGTTTTTCTTCAAGAATAACAAATGAACTCTGTGCAACACTCTCAGACACATTCTGAGAAACATCATATTCAAACTCTATAGATTCTTCTGAAATTATAATAACCTCAGGTTGAGGTGAAGCAGGGGAGACTTTACATTATTTTCTTGTGGAAACTCTTCTTGGCAATGTTGCGGCTGTCGGAGGTGCTCTCATAGCCTTCCTCTTTCTGAATTGCCTAGAGGGCTCTACCTTATTAGAGGATGATGGTGAACTAGTGATGGCAACAGGTGTTGTTGTAGGAGAAATTATTGCAAGGGAAGATGCTACAGGGGAAGAGCGTTGCCTTTTCTGAGAACAAGGGTCAGATTCTGGGGTTTGTTCCACCCCAGATGACTCTCCTGCCTTTGTTTTTCCTTTTTCTCTCCTACTGGCAGACCTAGTTTGCACCTGGGTAGAGGACTCTGGTGTGAGAGTTGCAGGACAAGGTGCTACAGGAGCAGATGACCCTTGCTTTGTTCTCCTATTGGTAGATGCCATTTCCTCTTTCTTTTTCTAAGGCCATGGGGTAAGTGCCCTAGGGTGTTCTAGAAGTTGCATGCTCTTTTAGGCAACAAATTATTGCTAGGAAAGAGGTGATACATCTCTCAAAGAGCATTCAATCAATAGTTTTATAAGGCTATGGTGGGCAATAGAGTTATCCTTCCCCTGTTGGGTTCTATGGGCACATTGTTCCAAAAAATTTAACAAAAAGTTTAGAACATTAACAACTAACCCATGCTTCATATGACTCAGCAATTTGAAATGGTAAGAATGCTGGTAAGAAAAATGGCCTTCACATGCTAAATACCTAATTATGAAAGCAGCATATTCTGGATATGGAGGCAATGAAACTTGCTTGCATCCCTGCTTAGAGACTTCCAAGGGTCCATCAGTGGGTATTGTAAATTCTGCCCTTGCAGAGATAGCATCCGAAGAAAAATTCTCTCCAACGGCTAGAAGCCCGGTTACCTCTACAATTCTTTCTTTAGTTATAGCTACTGTTAGACCCCATACTGTAGCCTCTCCTTCAGAAAGGGTTCTTAAAAATTCGCCTACAGCCTCCTCATTGAAGGTATCTAAACTCAAAAAGTAATTCAACCAACCACAGAGGCTGAATGCTTGGACTGTTTGAGGATTTTGCATTAATAACTCATGAGCTACAGACTCATGTCTTACCAGTTGACCACCCATATTCACAATTTTTCCTTAGCTAAACTCAACTCTTTTATGAAAAATCCAAAAAATTTCCTTTATGTTCTGGTTCTTTCTGTCCTGCTGTCACTTTTCTCTTCTTTTCCAAAAATGAACTACTTAAACAAGCAGTTTTAATTGTGATTTACAATGAAAAACATACAATGAAAAACATGTGATCATATTTGGAAAGTACCAAAAAATCCCTTTATGTTCTGGTTCTTTCTGTCCTGCCGTCACTTTTCTCTTATTTTCTAAAAATGAACTACTTAAACAAGTAGTTTTAATTGTGATTTACAATGAAAAACATGCAATCATATTTGGAAAGTACCAGAAAATAATAAAGAAAGATTATCTGAGCAGTTGTGGCAGCGGCGAAAGGACAGGTTTTAAAAGTGGATTATCCCGCCCCCTACTTAGAGTATGACATGTGTCCATACATGTACTAAAGAATAGGTAGAGATCAGATAATAATGACTAATAGAAACATAGTAGTAAATAAATAAAATGAAATAAATCAATGATGTGATAACAAAAGATATTGCATACCTTTCAATAAATGCTTGTACGTGTTGAGAAAGATGATGGCTTCGGCATGAGATGACAGTTGGGAATGAGATCATAATTAAGGGTGGTGTGGATGAATGAGGTGGATGGGTGATGTGGACAGACTAGATGAATGGATGGAATGGATGGGATGGGATGGAAGATAAGGAAGTGAAATGTGGTGACTAGTGGGAATGAAGAAAAAAGGGGTTTCCTTAAAAAGGAAACCTTTATTATGAGCATGCATTACAAAATTACAGTGAAGTTGCAGGAGAAAGGCTAAAGCCTTTGGCTGCAGGAAGATTAGTGTTAGGATCTTGAATGAATTGCTGCATGAATTCTTCTTTTGAGACTGGTTTATGGTACAACTAGAGGCGGTGTCCATTAACTAACAGCTTGAATCTAACATGATCAATTGTAACAAGTTGAACTGAACCATTAGCAAATACATTCTCAATTTCATACGGGCCCAACCATCTAGTTTGTAATTTTTCTGGACTGTCCTTATATCGTGAGTCATAAAGCAGAGTCAATCTCCTACTTTGAATTTTTTTTCCTTAATGTATGTATTATGCCGCCTTATTCTTTGATTTTGTATTATCTCAGTGTGCTGTAGGGCATTCTTTCGAAGCTCATCCAGAGCATTGAGCTGCATGATTCTATCCTTTTGTGCATTTGTTAAGTCCATGTCCATCTCTAATGCTATTCTTAGAGTCTTATGTTCAAATTCTATTGGCATCACAGTTGTTTTACCATACACCATTTCAAAAGGTGTATATCCTATAGCAGTCTTCCAGGTAGTACGGTAGGCCCATATAGCTTCTGGTAACCTTGTGGCTCAGTCCTTCCTATGCAAATCTATAGTTTTAGTCAAAATGGCCTCTATGTCCCTATTGGTGACCTCAACCTGGCCATTGGCCTGGGGGTGATAAGGAGTTGATTTCATGTGTCGTATATTGTATTCATTGACTAAAGCTATGATAAGTGTAGAAGTAAATTGTGCTCCTTGATCTGTCACTATTTCCCTAGGGACACCAAACCTAGTAAATATTTCCTCATAGAGGAATTCAACCACTTTATTATCCCTAGCATGTTCCATAGGTTTAGCCTCTACCCATTTTGTGACATAATCTATGCATACAAGGATGTAGGACTTACCATTGGAAGGTGGATCAATTGGTCCTACAAAATCCAGTCCCCATTTGTCAAAGGGTGTAATTACAACTTGTGGAAATAGAGGCATCTCATCAGATTGAGTTGGTCTTCCCATCCGTTGGCATCTGTCATATCTCCTGGTATATTTGGCTGCAACTCTATGCAAAGTTGGCCAATAGTAACCAATATTTAAAATTTTTATTGTTGTCCTTTTGGCAGCAAAATATCCACCACACGGCTCATCATAGCTTGCATGCAGTATATCATGAGTGTCCTCCTCTTGTACACTTCTCCTTATAACTTGATCTGGCCCTGTATAAAACATGCAATCTGCAATCTAAGAAAAGTTAAAGATTTTCTCTACCAATAATCTATTTTCCTTAGGGGAGAATTGAGGAGTTCTTCCTGTGGCCATATAATTTGCTATATCAGCATACCATGGGTGAATAACCTTGATTGCAAACAGGTGCTCATTAGGAAATGAGTATTCAATAAGTGCAGAGTCATCTTGCCTTTGAATTATAGAAAGGAAATCAGTAGGGTATTCCCAAGATTCAAGGGTGACAATGGCATCTTCTATCACTCCATCAGGTGTAACCGTGGAACTATCAGCAAGCTGTAGGACAGTCGGTGTAGACCGAATGTTTGGGATACTCAAACACTCCATAATGTGCTTGGTCATCACATTAATGGCTGCACCAAGGTCAACCAAAACATTTCTTACTACCTGACCATTGATATTTATTTTTACTACAGGACTTCCAGGATCAGTATATTTTGGAATGACAACCTTCCCCAACATAATATCGGCTAACTGTCCTAGAACATGGATAGTTTGGGGATTCTTTTTCTTTCTTCCTTGTTTCTTTAAACAGGCCTCTTTAATGGCTTTTCCATAAACTAGAACATCTTTAATAGCTTGAAAAAGAGGAATTTGAACTTGTACATTTTTTAACTAATCTAAAATATCAAAGGTAGGCTCTTCAATGGTCTTGGGTGTAGTAATTTGTAATCTCTGAGGAAAAGGTGGTGTAGCCCGTGGCTGTAGGATAGGTTCCTTAGAGGCAGTAGTTGGTACAGGTATATGTTCTACATGATCAGTAGGTTGTTCAATGATAGAGTCTGGAATCTTTGTAATTACAGGTGGCTGTGGAGCAGGGAAAGTGGTTCCAGACTTGAGATGGATATCATTGATATTTAGGGCATAAGCTGGATACTGGTTGGCTTCTGTAGAATACATAGGTTGTTGTTGTTGCTGCTACTTATTATTAGGATTTGGCAATGGTTGAGCAAGTATAGGCGTTTGTTTTGGAGAGCCGGTATTTGCTGCAGGTGCTATAGGAGGAGGCATAAGGGCCAGAGGTTGTGACTGCTGAGACTGCAAGAATCCAGGGGGTTGGTTCTGCCATTGTTGAGAACCTCTCCATTGAGGGTTCTACTACCAGTTACTTGGAGGTGGAGTCCATTGTCCTTGTGGCTGCTGCCAACCTCCTTGAGGGGGTTGCCATTGAGGGCTTTGATAGTTAGGCTAGTGAGGTTGAGCAGTATTCCAAGGTTGTGATGGGCCATATGTAGGTTGCCACTAGTTATTGTAATTAGAATAAGGATTACCAAAGTTAAAGGATCTTGAGGCATACCTTGTCTTGGAGCCCATGGTCTCCTTTGTGCAACAAAGAAGACTTGGTCATCATCACCTTCTATCATCTTAAAATCAGTAGGTAACTGTTTAGCCTCCATGTTGGCCACCATCTTGCATCTACAGTCACATTTCTTCTGTCTACAATGTGGACAGAACTCAGCTAGGATTGCTTCAGCTTCCTCATGTTTCTTCCGAGCTTGCATAGTATCCAACTATGTAGCCATGTTGTTTATGATATCCTGCTTGAAATCTGACAACAAATTTGTGATCTCCATTCGTGAAACTCCATTAGTAGAGGACTTTCCCAATGTTGCTTGATGACCTCTACCTTTCTTAACAATTTCTCGAGAGTAGTTAAGACATATTTTCTTGATATCATCCCAAGGAAGTTGGGTTATATCACCTCCTCCCATCAGGTCAAGGGCATCTATACATGTATCACTGATTCCCCTTAGAAAAAGTAGTTTCTAAGATTCTTCGTTGAAAGTATGGTTTGAATTCTTTTTTAGGGAAAATAAGAATCTTGAGATATAGTCTTCCAGGCTTTCATCCTCCTTTTGTTGAATTCTGAATATATCATCTCCCTTACTACCACTCTTACAATACTCATATTTCTCAAGGAATTTTGTTTGCATGGCTACCCAACTATCAACAACACCTCTTCCCAAACTCATGAACCATCTAAGGGCTCCTTCCTTCAAGGTGGAAGGAAACAACTTCAGCCTGTGAGCATCTTAAGTGTAATCATAGCTACAACAGAGGATATCAAACTCAAACAAGAAAGTTTTTGGGTCCTCCGTAACTAGGCCATAGAACTTGGGAAGTAATGAAGAAGGAATATTTTTAAGTTTATCAGTATCTTGCTGGGCAACAATGAGAAACTCAAAAGCAAGAGGTGTATTAGGTGGATTGTGTGCCATATTTGCTTGCTGTAGTATCAGAGAAAATGGATTTTCCTCAGGTTCTTCGTCAGTTGGGTCAAATGGCAATTCAACAAACAGGTTTTCAGGGAGGAACCTTCCCAACGTGTCTCTTCTTCTATGCATGCAATAGAATGAATAGTGATTTGAAGGATTTTGAAAATTCTTGATTAACAAACTAAACTAATGCTAAAAAAATGACTTCTGACAGGTTCTTAGCTTGACACCATCCCCGACAACGATGCAAAAAATGGTCATGCCCACAAAAGGATATGAAAATCATGACAAAACCTATCCTAGGAATTGGACACTCCAGTAGGCGACTAATATCTTTTCATGATCATTCATTTACTTGTCAAACCAGGAACGTATACTTGAAATGGAGCGGCACTATATATGCAAAAAGAACTAGTTTCAGTCACAACTTAACGGAAATAAATACTTGGAAATAATTCTACCTACGTGACAGAAAGGTAATGCAAGGTTCTCTAAACTCAACCATAATTTAACCAAAGCAAAAATCATAACAGCTACGACTGAGAAACAAATTATGAACTGGCCTTATGCTGCATGAATAGACATAGGGATGGATTCATGATGCTGCAGGAACAATATAAGACTGAGTTTGCACAAAAATTTCAAAGATGAAATCTAACTTATGATCAACAGAAAATGAACGGCTAACTAACTAACTACAAATACTTACTAAGTGGGCCCCCTTAGCAAGAATCAACTAATTACGCAAGTACTGAACTCAGAACTTCATCAAATTTTATTCATAAACTCAGAATGGTATACATTGTTCTATTCATATGAAAACTAACAAAAAACTCTATCTCTTGTCATATAGACTCTGCTTTTACTATCATACTAACTTTTACATGATATCCTTTCTATCTCACTATGCTTGCTCACTCGCATAGGAGGAACACTTATTTAAATCAGGAAAACAACTAACTAACTAACCCTAACAGAGAAATACGTGGATGTAAAAAGTATCTCAAAATTGAGCAATAGACTTCATAAATGAGTTTATCCGTTCAACCCGATCCAGAGAGAATCTAGAACTCCACTCTTTCCAGATTAACGGATATTTAAAATTCATCCCAACAGTTTCAGTCAAAGAGTCTTCACCAGAGCTTCCTCAAAGTCATGCAGGAAATGGACTTTACTACAAGGCCGAGATTAGCTACGCTTGACTCGATCATACTTTCTTCAACAACCTATGAAATACAAGGTAACAAATGCGAAAGAAAAGACACATGGCACATACACAATATATATTCATTAATCACATATTTAAATCTATTTCATCATTCAAAAACTACATGCATTATACCAGTCATTTGGGGAGTCAAACAGGGTAATAAATATAGACATGTCAACATGATAGGCTGCAGGAACATGAAAGTGTATTGCTACAGGATATCCCCCAATAAAAGGTTTCAAAAGAGTTAAACAACCATGAACAACAAAAGTGAGGGTAGTAAAAGTACACCATGATATCCAAATTATGAGCATATTTTGGGCTCATCAGGGGGCATATTAGAGAGCAGGAGGACCTACTCAGAATTAGGAAGGGGAGGAAATGATGAGGTAAAAATAACATCATCAACATAATGGCCTCAATATACAAATATAAAGCTTCCAACCCAAATTACTCTGCCAATTTCTTACCTTTAGGAAAAATAATTTATTTCCTTTCTATGAATAATCATACAAACTTATTTCTTGGAGTTGATTAAATTAAACTAACTTATGTTGATTTAATGCTTTCTAGGCTTGAGTATTTCGCAGGTCAACTCCACCACCATTCGCCATTCTAGTCAAAAGGGAAATGAATGTGGGTCTCATACTTTTGAAAACTAGTGAGCAGGCTCCGAAATGCTAGGAGCACATGTTTTGGCCGAGCTTTTATAATTTTGTTATTTTTTAGTTTCAAAGACTTTATGGCTCATGCAAAGCCTCTTTAATGTTGTATATCATGGGTTCTTAAGTCCCTTTTACTATGGAAAATCTGTTGAAAGACTTGATCGACTGAAAAATAGGATTTTTGTTAGTCGTATTTCATATAAATATGTAACTGTTACAAATAATGAGAGAAGATTATTGTTATGCTGTCAATTTGTCTTTTGAGTAAAAACTACCATATGAATATGAGTTTTCTTGCCGTCCTTTGAATTACTGTGTAATATGGATATATTTGTGGAATGAAGTAACAAAAATTATTTTCCAGTGCATGTGATCTAAAGTAGCAGTAGATACACCCATGAGCTGGCCACTCGAGGGTTAGAAATAGATAGATAAGTATTTGTTTCCTATTCTACATTTTCCTTTGATAGAATAGAAGTTGCATTTGCTTTTTATTTCCATTCATACATGTTATACTGTTAGTGTCGAGCCTATAGGTTGTAACTAAGTCTGTAGCTTTTGAGCTTAGCATTTGAATGTCTGGAGCACCTTTCTTTAGTTCATTTTGATTAATGGTTTTACGATTAGTAGTTAGCATATGATTCTCTTCAGTAGATAAATGTTTCCTAATTTCTTTACATGTTTTACCTCTTCAATAATTTACGCATTCTTTAGGTTAATTGTACATGCTTTCTAGTTTAATAGTGATGTTTTTCAGATTCTTAGTTTTTGGTCTTCTGATTTGAGTTATTTTCCTACTTTCTAGATAGATTATTTATTGCTTTCTAGATTAGAGCCCCTTTAGATTAGATTTTTTATTCAATAGATTAGTACTTAAGAGAGAAGTTGAGATGTCCTCTATTGCATACAGTCGTTGGACACTGCCCAATCAATATATTGATATGTTTATTGACTAAAGTGATAGGACCTAATGACAACCTATTAGAAGGGTGGGTGATAGGATAAAAGATAAAAATCTCATGATAGATGGATGGATGGAAAGGATGTATGCATCACATGAGAGCAAGGATGTGATCTCCAAAGATTATGTCATATAGGAATAACATGCCCCATTTTAGGTACAAAACTTAGGATTTTTCATGACAAATCTTATGACAGTAGGATAATGATAGGCTTGTTTGGAAGGATGAGGTATATCAAAATATATCCAAAGTATGTTTCAACACTTTTCCCCTATATCTTCATCAAGATCAAAAGGAGAAGGGTGGATAAGTGGACTCAATATGATAGGTATGTATAATGGCTAAAGATGGTAGGTAGGATGGAAATGATATGACATGAAAATGATAGGTTGGATATATAAGACATTGTGCCCCCAAGTGTAAGTGACATAGAAGATCAACCTACACATGACACTTTTTTTCCAAGTTTTCATCATGGTACTTATCTAGGGCGCCTATTTACCAGGTTTTCACCATTGTACAAAGAGATTTCCCTTTACTTTTTTTTTGACTTTTTGGATAGGAGAAGGGGAATATGGATAAGAGGGACTCAAATGTCTAGTTCCATGAAAGGTGGTAGTCCCACTAGAGATGGATTTCATTGCATGGACCATGTCAAATATCATTATGCTCATAGATGTTGGTAAGGGATGACATGAAAGGGGGATGGAGTAGGTAGATGATGGATTATGATGCAGATTATGTAGGGAAGATGATAGGGATTAAATGGGACTTATGCAAAAGATGAATGGGGAGGATTACCCAAAAGCATGGACCATAGGAAGGTGGTGGGGGAGATATGTAGGATAATGAGTGAAGAGTGAGGAGATGGGGGTATGTGGAATTGGTGTGAAATGGAAGGGAACCATGACCAATGATTGCACACACTATGATAAACGTTGAAGATTTTGATGTGGATGGGGTGTAGGAAGCAATGGAGATGTTTTCTTAGGAGATGGGTGATGAAGGGCTTTAGGTACCCACATAGACTTAGTATTTTTTTATTTATTTTTGGCTTGTGGAATTTTTGTAATTTTTGAATGAAGTGGGAATTTTGGATGGAAAGGGATGGTTGGGATTTTTGAGATGAGGATTCCTCATTGGAATTGATTTCTTTTTGCTTAGGAACCCAAACCATTTTTCTTTTGGACTTTTCTTTTGGAGGTATGGGCTTACATAGCTTTTTGGATGTATTTTGCTTTAACTTTTTGCATTGATGTCCTAAGGCATGAGGGTCCTTAGGATTTTTGGCTTTATGAATAGAGGCATCCAAATTTTTATTTTTGAATTCCATGGGATAGGTGGAATGAGTGGAAGCTTCTTGTTTAGACAATGTGTGCATTTGTTGTTCATGATTAGGAATGTTAGGGTATTTATGGATAAATGGATAAGAGGATTGAAAGGTAGGGATATTAGGTGTTGAGAGTAATGGTGGTAAAGTGGATGGAGTGATAGTAGGAGTTGGAACTAATGGTGGCAAAGTGGATGGTGGAAAGTGTATGGTCAAATGCTTTTGACATTTGTAGGATGATGGAGGAAGGATGACAATATATGTTTTAGGCGTATAATATGATTCATGATGGAAAGTGGACTTAGGGTGCATGGAGGAAATACCAAAATCTTGAGATTGGTATCCTTGGGGTGTATATGCAAGGCCATAAGAGCGTGGAGGTACTTTGATATGGATGGGTTCCAAAATAGCTTGTTCATGAAGGTCTAAACCTTTACCTTGGTGGTTCATTTTTTGGAGTATGCAATGGACAACGAGACTAGGTGTAGGTGGAACACTAGACATGATTTCCTTATTGGATGGAGAAAATGAAGCAAGGGAAGATAATGGTTGTTGTTGTTCTAAGGAAGAATATTCATGAATGAGGGTAGAAAGACCAATAGGATATGATGGAGGACTTGCAATGGGGTTGATAGTGGATGCTGGAGGATCATTAGGATCTTGATTAACATTGTGTTCACTTAGGTCCAAGGTATTTGTTTGATCTTCTATGTGTGCTTGGGAGGCATATGTCTCATCAAGGGAAGTGGATGTTGATGGATCATGGATAGGGCTAGGTGGAGGTGAATTTGGAATATCTTGCTCATGGATGGGTATAGGATCAAGTTGCTCATGGATAGGTTTTTCATCATTATGCATATCATCTTGATCATAGAAAATATATAGGCTATGGATAGGTTGGATGAAAGTGGTTTGATCTTGATTAGGATTAGGGTTTGATTTTTCCACATGCTTAGGATTAGGATCTTAACATACCTCGTTGGTTTCTTGAATGGAAGTGGAAGGGGATGACTCTTGAATAGGCTTGACATATTCTAGATGATCAACAACATGGAGACATGATGGAGGTTGACTTGGGCTCAATGTGGGAGACTCTTGAATAGGCTCAAAGGGGAGACTACATGATGGTGTTGTAAGAATCGCCATGGTGTTTGAAGACTCTTTGGTAGGTTAAAAAATATGATTTGGATGACATGGTGATGTTTAATTCCTTGCTAATAGCCCTTGGGTCACATCCTTTGTAGGTGGATGGGTGGATTTGGGTAATTCCATAGATTTACTCTCAAAATTTTTGAATTTAGGGTGTAGAGATGATGGTGGGGTAATGAAAAGTTTAATGGGTTGGAAGGTGGAGAGGCCAATCAATTAGGACTAGGAAATGGTGGCTTAGGGATAGGCATTTGATTGGATGGTGGTATGATAAATTTATAGGGTGCATGAGCTAGATTGGTGTTCCCCTTGTCAATGAAACATGAGAATTGAAAGGTTCTTGATTTTGTTACCAAGGTGGATGTGGGATCCTATGTTCTTGTTGTGATATGGGTGGATATGTTGATGTGGTATTGACATGATAGGTAGATGGGTTAGGTTGGCATGATGATGAAGATGAAAAATAGGATTTTGTTTGAATGTGTTGAGGTTAGAATGGTGTTTGGACTTGTTGTGGTATGATTTGTTGTTGTGATAATGATGGAGGGACCTTGCATAGGATAATGGTCATTGAGAGGTGGATTGATATGGATAAGAGTTGACATTAGAAGAGGTGTGATAGGTTGATGAAGGAGTAACATGATATGTGGATGGATGGGGTTGATATGATGATATAGGTTACACATAGGATTTATGTGAAATTTGTTGATGTGGTGATTGGACTTGATGTTGTGCTTGTTGGATTTGAAAAGTTGCCATGAGGTGTTGGGATTGTGCTATGAGTTGTTGCATTTGAAGTGATTGGTTTGTTTGAATTTTTTTGATCACATGTCATGGATTTCTTGAATGATTTGTTGGTTTAAAGGTGATTGGCTTGTTTGATCTTTGTGAAGTATGTGAATGAGCTCTTGTGATATGTATTCTAATGTTGTCATGGTGCATAATGATGATTTAAAATGATTCTAGTATGTGAGTGCTTGAATGACTAGGATGATTTGATTTGGAAAGATTGGATGACGTGGAAAATTTTTATTGAAAGTTTGACTTGGGAAATATCAAACAAAAGATTTCACATGTAAACATATGAACACACACACCAAACACAATGATAAATTTTTCTTTCAAGAATATATTTTATGATTAAGCAAACACTTGAATACACAACAACAAGCCTAATGCTAGTCAAGTGGGTATGGCTAATTAGGTTTTGAGCTAGTATGGAAAAGGTTGACTAAGGATGATTTGAAAGAAAAATATTTCCACACAACCGAGAGAAAGGGGTAACACACCCTTCACCTTCACTTCCCAAGGGTATAAAGTTCTTGGGGGCTTAGCCAAGAGTGACAAGATTTCAACTCCCAAAGAGGTGTGTCTTTGGATTCACACCTTGATTAAGGTCATCCCTTGGAGGGGTGTGTGCTCCAACCAGGCCTCCTAAGAAGGGTGTGACAAAAGTGAGCCAAGTGCAGTGTTTTAGAGGACACACACTTGATTCCCACTCGCAGTTGTTAATTTCCCTTTAGATAATAGAAATGTGTGTAAGCAAACAATGGAAGCACTTATTTTTTTTAACCCAAATCCAAAATGTGTGATGGAAGACAATGGTTCTTTTTAAGCCCAATTTTAGTGATGTGATAGCAAACAAGATGTTCATTTTAAGCCCCAAGTTGAAGTGTGTTGACAAGCAATGATTAGACATGAAAGATGAAATGTGTGCACCTAAAATATCTTTAGCTCCAAGTTTTTTTGTCCACTTGACCCAATTTTTCTTTTGAAGTGTTTATTTTTTTGCACATTCACAAAACCAACAACAAAGTCAAAACCCTAACAAGATAATTGATCACTAATATTAGAGGGTTAGCTAGTCAAGACAAATCTGATTTTTGGAAACATTTTTTGGATAAAAAATAAAAACATAGAGAATAGACCCTTACTCAAATTTCTAGAGATTTCTAAAATTGTAAAGAAATCCAATTTTTTTTTTGTTTTGCACCCAACTTTAATTTTTTATGCAAATCATAAAATTTTTATAAATAATTCAAACCAAGTCTAAAAATTTTGATTTTTGGATGAAGGCGCCTGACATCATTCAAAATATGTAGAATTTTATTGTGAAAAGATCCGCAAGTTCCGTTTGTGAGATCTATAAGCAAATCTTTGTAAAACCCTAATTTTCAAAGATCTATTTTTGTCTAATTATTTTTCATCCAAATTAAAAACATAAAGAACATACCCGTACTAGAATTCAGAGAGTTTTCTAGAAACATAAAAATATCCAAAAAAATTGATAATGCTCTCAAAATTGATTTTTCATGAAAAATAACAAAAAAATTATAAAAATTAAAAGCAACTCCAAAAAATCTGATTTTCGAACTAGAAGCTCTTGATATTGTCCCCAATCTATAGATTTTATTTTTTTGTGAAATTATTTGTATCCATTTGAGAGATATGGTCGAATCTTTGAAAAGTACAGTTTTGTCCCAAAATGATGCAAAACTTGCAACAAAAAGCTAACAAAACTTGCAAAAAAAAGGATCCAACTCCAAAATTCCTCAAAATTTGTCAAAATATTGAGCTAAAAATTAGTTAGGGGGTTCACATCAGGTTCACCAAAATGTACATGAAATTTTTTGAATAAAATAAAAATGATAAAACAATAACATGCATTACCTAATCCAAATCTTCAATACCTTAGATAGACACAATGATGGATGAATTATTCGATTGTTTTGATATGTTGGTTGCTCAATTCAATAGCATAACATTGAGATGGAGATGATAGATAAAAATGGATGAATGATTCAAGAATGATTTTGGAGCATAAGGATACTTGAAGAATCAACCCCCCTAATGGCTTATGAGAGGGTTGATTTATAGGCAAGGTTTGATCTGGATTGATGGTTGAGATTGGATGTGAATAAGATTTCTTAATCAATGGCCAAGATTGAAAGTTGTAGTATGAAATAGGGTGAGGGAAAAATTAGGTCAATGATAAGGATTAATGGCCAAGATTGAATTATAATTCAATCAAGGATGGAAAATGAATGAGGCAAGAGAAGATAAGAATAGCACGGATAATGAGGTTGACACATAAAAGAGGTTTTTGGAGAAAATTAAATAATAAAAGCATTATTTAATTATAAAAGACATGTGATATATTGTCTTTTAAATTAAATAATAATTTAATTCAAAAGTGGATAAAAATGACAAATTAGTAAATAATTAAATAAATAAAATTTATTTAATTATAGAAGAAGAGGATAATGAATAATTAAATAATTAAAATAATTATTTAATTAATAGAGGAATATGACCTTGAAAGATATTATTTAATTATGCAAGTAGAAGGAGGAATTGGTATGCAAAGGTGGGTTCATAGGCGAAGGACAATTTTTAGTGTCTACAGATAGACTAAAGTAAACTAATACAAATTTTAGCCCTTGAAAATTTAACGAATCTATTTTTTATTAATGCACCATTAGATTACACATGAATAAATTTATATGGATGCAAATAGAAATCAATAAACCGTGATAAATAAACCCCACCAAATAAACATGGAGAAACCCTTGTGAAAAAAAACTCCACCATCAAATAGAGGCCATAAGTATATATTTATCTTCAATATAGTAGTACATATGCAACATACTTTCTCCCTTTATCATTTTAGCAGCCTTCGTATACCTGTGAGATCTTTGAAAAATCAATACTCCAATGCCTCATACATGTGCAAATATTAAAAGACGCATAAAAAATGGTTTTTGAATACCATGGGCCAAGAAAGTATTGCAAAAATCCCTAAAAAGGTAGAAAAGGGCCAAAATATTTTTGACGGTGCTAACTCCAAATCCCCATTCATTAAGGGCCATATGAATAGGTTGTAATATGCAACCTATTGCTATAATTTTTAGAGACTTTGGCTAAAAAGAAAGAAGCAGAGTGAGGGGACCCTCCAAACCTAATAGTCACAATTATAAGATTGCAATTAAAATATCACACAATCCTAACAACTACAATTAAGATCAAAACTAAATTTTATATGGCTTAATGTGGCTGCATGATTAAAATGAACTAGGAAGACATTCTTAAATATAAGTCTTAGACATACACTCAAGAACTTTGACATGCAATCTAATGAATTATGTAATAATATCTTAAAAATTCAATGTAAGCAATACAAATTGTAAACTTCAAAATAGGAAAACAAGACTACATGTGTGTGCTAGTCTAAGAGATAGAAAATGCAAGATAAGAACAAATCTTAATTTATAACAAAAAAAAAATCATATAATAACAATGATACAAAATCAAAATCATCTAATATACCAAATAAATTATATTAAATATTAAAACTATATATCAATAACATTGACACAAAATAACAAAGAAAATTACATAATGTACATGTGTAGAATTTACAATTTCTTTTAATTTTTATAAAAATTTAAATTAAGATTATATTACACTTATCCTAAAAATCGCAATAACATTGACATAAAATGAAAGAAAAATACATAATGTACACATTTAAAACTTTTCAATTTCATATAATTTTAATAAAAGTTTAAATTAAGATTATATTACACTTATCTTAAAAATCACACTATTAATTAAAGCTTACAACTTTGTGTTTGTTAGTCAATTCATATCTTAATTTATTAAGACTCTAATTGATTAAGGGGAAAATAATAAAGAAAAACCTTTAGTTAGAATATGCTGCTAGATTCCAATGCAGTCTTCAACCCAAAAAAATTAGCACATGAATGTTATGGGCTTTCCATGAACTTTCCAAGAAGATGGAAAGAAAGGACAAATTTGGCATGGAAGGTTTACCACTGATTTGTGACTTAAATATATTCAAATTAGTGGGACCCCTTCAAATAAAACAAATTTAATTGCCGGAACAATTCTTTCCGTGTTTTCCGCTTAGCATGAACGAAGCTTCGTAAACGAATAAAATATAACTCATTGTTGGACAATTCCAAGCGAATTCCATGAACAACTAGAAAAAGAAAAGTCTGCCATTTGTTAGTCAACAGAAAAGCAATTTACAAGAAGATCTCTTTTCAGGAAAGAAATTTCAGCGCAGCATCCCACAGGAAGTAGCCCAGCGAATGAATCGATGATCCAGAGGCTGAGGCCAAGCCCACTGTTACAATATTGAGTAAGAGAATGTTATAAATATGTTCTGAGTTTAGGGAAGCCTGTACAGGTTAGTGCAATGGCATACTTCCCAAGGATTATCAGCAACTATACTCCTCGCCATAAGCATCCGCTAACCCTGTGCGAAGGTCTTTCTCCTTACAAATGCAATGGATGCAAAGAATATGGATCCAATATTGGCTACTGCTGTACCTTGTGCCCAAACGTCACACTGCACGAGGCGTGTGGAGCTTATCCAGACACCTATGTTCATCCCTTTTATCCCAACCATGAGTTCAGATTCCGTAAAAAGACCCTTCTGCCTCATAAGTGCGATGCCTGTGGGGAAGATCTAAGAGGATTTGTGTATGAAGCGCCTACGGGTAACTTCCTCTCTGTATTTCGCTCCCCACCTCTCTCAACTATGGCGGCCACAAAGGACATCCTCTCCAGCTTATAATGGAGACAGGGGGAACATTCAGTTGCAGCAGGTGCAACGAGAACAAATCCGGGTGGAGTTACAGATGTGATGACATGGCGTGCAGGCTTCGTGTGGATTTGGTGTGTGTGAAGATCGATAATCATGGTCTCTCCGACCATGGTATTGCAAGCATGAATCATGGCAACTGCAGAAGATAATTTTTTGTGAGATGTAGGAAACACGTGTGTTACAGAAGTGGGGCTTCTTTTATACTTAACTGCTGCTGTACATAACACAGATACCCATTACTCTATTTTCATTTTTGGTAGTCCAATTGATGGCACAGCAGCACCAGGAATTAATCATTGCTGTGACGTGTCTTCTAGCGTTTAGTTATCTGGATTTGTATTCTAAGTAGGCAGCTTTGGGCTTCGATAATCTTCTCTGAAAGCCAGGCTTTTCTCATTCACTCCCCCAATGGAGTTGTAATGGCGAGAATCATTGTACTGTTCTCAGAAATATTAATCTAATTTTGGGTTTTGTTGTAACGTTTTTATTCGTGTATGAGTTTCTCTTTCGATTATCGAAGCCATAAATCTATGGACGCATCTACCATTTTTTGTGCTATGTTTAAAACTAAAGAAAATAAGCACACCAGACAATTTTTCCTTGGTATTCAACTCCCCCTAGAAAAACTGGGTATTGAGCTATCCTATTTTTAGCCGATAGGTAGGGGAACGAAGGGCAAAGATTCTTCAGACGCCGTTAACGCCTGATAAGCCGGGCAGACTTGGCTGGCATCTTTCTGTGTTGGGCAGTAACCGGCTGTAATTTTTAATGAACCTGAGTGGTGTTAGTTTTACTTTCCTTGGATTGTGACAGGAATTGAATGTGGTACATGAATAGGTTGTACGTTATGTACTTGACATCTGTAAATGCGTCATACACAATACCTCTTGTCTACTTCCTTGTCAGTTTAATCAACAGCTCTGTGCACTTACTCAAATCCCCAAACGCGTCTTAGGCTGCTGCCCACTTACCTGTCTTCGCCTTTCAACAGCTTCTTTCCCGCCGCTTACATGTACTGTAATTTTACTCACGGGGTTTCACACTAGTAATCAGTAGTTTTCTGTTTTTTCTGCAGATTTTTCTCATTTCTGGCATAAAGACTTGTTGGGCTTTCACTTATCAGCAACTGGCATGCATGCAGCGACCATTTTGACTGTTAGTTCAAGATCTGTGTTGTTACTGTATTTTTTTTAATTTTGGTATAAATAATATATTTTAAGTTTTGATTTGTTTAGGTGGTTCATATAAAATTATATTAAATGGTATTTCAAAAAAAAAAAAAAAATTATATTAAAAGGCGGTCTTATTAAGAAACTAATGTGATTTGAGATGAACCATTTAAAGAAATCAAAACTTAATTCGTCTTAACAGTTTTTCAAACTCATCAATATCACAATCAGTATTCCACATCTTGTTATTCATCTTCCATATCAAAACTAAAGAAAGACTGATAAATTAGCAATGCATTATTTTGTAAAAATTTAAAGTAACTATTTTTGAAGGAGTAGACTGCTGCAAATATAAAATATTATAATATTCAATGCACTAGGTTTTAATTGACTGCAACACATTTTAAATTTGTGAATATGGAATATTCAATTTGAAAGGAAGTCTCACCCTGTGATATCCTAGAAGAGGGTGGGGGGCGATGGAGTTCATGTTATATGTAAAAACTATATTTACTATATTTCAGCATTTTCTATTTGTGATTTTCTTGATTTAATATGGTGAAAAATGGAGTTTTCATAATGTTTTAAGAAGAGTGTTGATATTTAAAATTAACTATTAAGTTTAAAATGGATTAAGTTTTATGGACTTGCTATTATGTTATACTGTCAATTTGGGGTCTTGTTTTTAAATAAATTAATATATGTATTCAATTTACACTCAATTAATAAAAATAAAAATTCTATTTAAGAAAATTGAATATAGATATTTGTTTCTTGAGTTTTCAATACATATATAAATCTATTTCAACTATCCAAAATAGAATGTGGAAGCTTTGTTTTTGCGTCTATTGTAAAATCCAAATACATTTCCAAAAGCCATAATAGTTGTTTCATTTTCTAACAAGATAAAGATGAGAATGAAATGACATGACAAGAAATGGAATGGAGCAAGAAATGCAAAGCATGCAATAAATAGATGATATAGGACACATGGTAGGACTTTCTATCTCTTCTCGAATGCTTGTTATCACCAATATAATGAAACGTAAATATTTGTTTCTAAATATTGGCATTCTCAATAGCAAGGAAACTTTACATTTATTGTAATCATGAATATTTGTTTGTGAAATATTGATGTTACCAATAATAAGAAAAGTTTACATTTGTTGCAATCATTTAATTAAATTTGAAGAAAAATATACTTATTGTGTATCATGATCAACACACAAAAAATAAAATTAATTTATGAAAAATATGTATAAAGAATAGACTTATTGACATAATTGTTACACCCCACATAGTGCAACTGCTAGTCATGTGACAATTTGGCCAATGAAATAATGAACCACAATTAGTGGTCATAATCATAAGGGGGATTTTGAATTAATAAGCATGATTTTGAATTAATAAGCTTAAGCTTAATCACGATTCATAAAGATATATAGAGAAGGTTTTAGAATAGAAAAAAAAAAGTTTAAATTTAAGAATATATTTGAGGGGAGTTTGGTGCTAAATGTGGGACAAGTAAACATTTGGTAAATGGGTGTGTAGAGAACACAAAAAAAAAAACTAAAAAAGAACATAAAGGAATGAAATTTAACTAAAATTTGTTACTTTTGAAAATAGAAGAATTATAAGAGGCCCACCTTCCCTGTGAAACATGTTGCTTTTATGCTATCTATTGAATAAGAAGTAAAGAAACCAATATAGAGACTCTTTGTTTCTTATTGATAAAATCTAACTGAAATAACACAGAAACCACAAGATTTAACCTCTATCAATCAATCATTCAACAATCGCCAGTAAAGCTGCAGCCATACTGTTACACAGTTATATAATATTCAATACAATGGCTTATACCCAGTTTTCCTAAGAATTACCTATTATCCTGAATCTTGTACATACTCTCCAAGCTCTCTAATGAATCTGCACCTTACCCTTTCGATTATTCGAGCTCCTTTAGTGAACGCCCCCAAACAAACAGTATGATCAAAATTATGTGTACTGAAAATTATCCACAAATAAACACTTTACAACAAAACCAAAAACTAGTTCTGTTTCTATCATCTATGGTACAATAGGTAGGTAGCGAAGGAGAAAAGCCTAGCTTAGAAACAAGATTTTTCACAGCACAAAGCTTCCTACATAGAATACAAAACCCAGATAACTGCACTCCAGAAGACACGCCGCAACAGTAACTAATTCCTGCTGCCGTTCCATAGAAATTCTATGTACGGCAGCAGTAGTGTATAAGAGAAACCCTAATATTAGTGCAGCGTCAGACGTGTTTCCTACATCTCCCAGGAAATTATCTTCGGCCTCTGCCACGTTTCATGGTTGCAATACCATTTTCCCAGAACATCAATATCGTCCTTGACACACCCCAAATCCACTCGAAACCTGCACGCTATGTTATCACACCTGTAACTCCACCCGGATTTGTTCTTGTTACACCTGCTACAACAAAATGTTCCCCCGGTTCCCATGATAAGCTTCACAGGATGTTCCTTATGGACGCCATAGCTGAGACAGGTGGGGAGCGCGACACACAGAGGATGAAGCCTCAAAGGCCTCAACAAATTACCCGTAGGCGCTTCATACATAAATCCTCCCAGATCCTCTCCACAGGCATCACACTCATGATTCAGGCGGGTCTTTTTACGGAATTTAAACTCATATGTGGGATAAAAGGGATGAACATAAACGTCTGGATATGCCCCACACACCTCGTGCAGTGTGAAGTCTTGGCAGGAGCTGCAGCAGTATCCAATATTAGCTCCATTTTGTTTGCATCCATAGCAGTTGGCTGATGCTTATGGCGAGGATTACAGTTGTTGATAACCTTCGGATAGGATGCCATTACATACTTCCTTATGCTCAACATATATTTATTTCATTCTCTTTCTCCATCTTATATCAGCTGGCTTGGTCTCAGCTTCTGATTCATTCGCTGCGCAAATTCGGGTTGGACTCTGCGCAGAAATTTCTTTCGGTAAATTATTGTTTGGTTGACTCAGAAATCCGAAAGTCGATCAATTTCTGTTGTTAATGGAGTTCGTATAGAATTGTCAGAGTCCACGAATCCCTCGTTTCATCCCACCCACTAGGAGAAAGAGGCTTTTTAATGGAGGAAAGTTCGTGGTAAATGAAAGTCTAAGAAACCATTTAATGCATGTTTTATTTTATATGACCTGGTCCCGCCGATTGGAATCTATGGAGGTTACATTTCCGTGCGAGGCCCTCCACGCAAAAATTGCGCTCTTTTCCTCTTCTGGGAAAGTTCATGATAAAAGCTGACATTTATGTAGAATTATGATCCAGTACCATATTCTTACTAAGGTTTTGCGTGCTACTTTTCCTTAGCCAATTAGACGGGATTTTCTTATTACTTTTCCTTAGTCAATTAGGTTGACGGGGTTTTCGGTCAATAAATAAGTGTTTTATAATCAATTAAGATATACATTGAATAGTCATACACTAATACAAATTAATATTTTATTCTTTAAGATAAGTATAATTTTTTAATTTTTTTAATTTATTATAATAGAAAATGAGAAGGGTTAGATTTTAATGTGGAAATATTATTGATGCTGATTATAACATTTAATATGAGTCATTTGTTATATTGAATGACTTTGACCTTTATAATTATTTGGTTAATTTTTTAATTATAAATTAAGATTTAACATATTTTATTAGTGGTGGTTTTAATGTATGTCATGTAATATTGGTAGTTCAAACATATGTTTTAAAAATGTAATTTATTATATTAGACAAAACAAATATAATGTTATAAAAGATGGAAATAATCTTATACTTTATGATTATAAAGGTAGCTAAAAAACTTTGTAGTAGATATTTAAAAAATGATTAAGGTTGATATATGTTAGAAAAAGTCTTTCTTCCCTTCTCTTAATAGATAAAATAAATATACAAATAGTTGAATGTGCATATATTTATGTTACTAATAAGAAACCTAATAAAATAAAAACCAATATAGCAAAAAAAAAGAAAAGAAAAAGTAAATCTAATTAAAAAAGACAAGGTCATAAAGAATCAATTAGTATCCAAGAACTAAGATAGGAATCTTACCTCATTTCATCAAATTTCAAATTCTTGTGAGTAAAATGCTCTCTTATTGAAAATACATTATCCAAATTTATATACGTTAAATTGGTCAAATAAGCTAACCTAATCATTTCTATTTTTGTTCATGCTAAACTCTTATAACTAATATATTTTGAAGACATATTTTAAGAAAATGACACAGTTTAAACCTAGAATGTTAATTGTTAGAATATATAAAAGACGCAATAGCTAAAATGTTTAAATGGAAAAAAATTAGATAGAAAAAAAAAAAAAATTAAAAATTTATCTACAATTAAATATAATTTATATTTAAAACTTAGTCAAAATTAATTATATTAAATAAAAAATAAAAATAAATTCAAATCACTTAAAAATCTAAATTTAATGTTTTAGCTTCTTTACCAAATAATCATTTTCATAATAACTTTCATTCAAAATCATGATTCAAATGTTAAAACATTTTTTTTCCCAGATATATACAATTATAATCGCAAAAAACACAACTTAACCAAAATCTCCACTGCTGTGGTTTTAATTTAATTGTATTTTATGCAAAAATTATAAATACGGTCATCAAATTTAAGCAAATTCGACGATGGTCGAACACATCCCTCTAGATGAAAAGGAAGTGTATTTGGTCGAATACATCCCTCTAGATGAAAAAGAAGTGTATTTTTGTCATGTACCTTCTTAGAGACTATGGTATGCGTGATGTGCAGTCAGCGGTTGATATTCTAGAATACACAAGTAGGATAAGATGCGTCCACAACTGGGCTAGGCTACCAAAGTATAATATTTAGGACAAAGAACTTTCAACGCACCATCCAGCAAGGTTCGCGGATCTAAAGAATTATTCACTTGAAATCTATAACTAGGTGTTGAGACCAGGCCATCTAATACACCATAGAGAAAGAATTATTCACTTGAACTTTACATATGTACAAAATTTATAGAACACTCTACAAGTTAGTGTGATGGCAGCCTATCCAAAGATTATCAGCAACTGTACTCCTCGCCATAAGCATCCGCTCACCCTGTGCGAAGGTCTGTCTCCTTACAAATGCAATGGATGCAAAGAATATGGAGCCAATATTGGCTACCGCTGTACCTTCTGCCCAAACTTCACACTGCACGAGGTGTGTGGAGCTTATCCTGATATTTATGTCCATTCCTTTTATCCCGCCCTGGAGTTTAAATTCCGCAAAAAAACCCGTATGAGTCATGAGTGCGATGCCTGCGGGGAGACCCTAAAAGGATTTATGTATCAATCGCCTAGGCTAAATTTATTGAATCCTTTGCGCCTTCATCCTCTCTGCATTGCGCTCCCCACCTCTCTCAACTATGGCCCCCACGAAGAGCATCCTGTGCAGCTTATAATGGAGACAGGAGGAACTTTCAGTTGCAGCAGGTGCAACGAGAACAAATCAGGGTGGAGTTACAGATGCGATGAAATGGCGTGCAGGCTTCGAGTGGATTTGGTGTGTGTGAAGGTCGATATTAATGGTCTCCCGGAGCATGGTATTGCAACCATGAAAGATGGCCATTGGGCTTTTGGCAACTGGTGCTGTACATAACATAGATACCCATTACGCAATCTTCCTTTGCCGAGCCAAATGATCGCTTTGTCTGTCACTGTTAGAATTCTATGCCACAGCGGCTGCAGGAATTAAGTATTGTCGTGACGTCGTTTGCGTAGTGTATTTTTCTGGATTTCTCTTCTGAGTAGGGAGTTTTTGGGCTTCTCTAGTGTAGTGATTGATGTCTTCTTTGAAAGCCAGGATTTTGTCGTTCACTATTGTAATGGTAGATTTGTAATAGCGAGAATCATTGTAATTGTATCGTTATGGTAACAGAAATAGTAATGAAAAAAATTGTTGTAATATGTTTACATATTTGCGAACAGGTTCTATGTTGAGTAATCGATAAGCAATTGTGTCACCTATTAGTTAATTTTTATGTTCCTGTTTAAATTTCTATGTGATTATGTACAGATTTTCTCAACCATTCATTGTGACATTGAATCAATCGTCTGCAACCCACGAAATCAGAAGGCGACTCATAAATATTGGTGGCTCTGATTGAGCATTTGTTTCTTAGGTTGTCTGTGTGTGATTGATCCGTTGATTTCAAGTTTACCTTTCCCCTTACTTTGAGATGTGAGTTTGTGTTTCCTTACTAAGTTTTTTGTTGTTAGATAAGTGGAATGGCTTGGTTCTATTGGATAAGTCAAATTACAAATGGATGTGTACTATTACAGCTGTAAAAAAGTTCCATCCACAAAAAGAGACATTGTAATAATTTTTGTGGGAAATGGAAACCAACCTTGTGATACATAGAACTTGGAGTAAGCATGATATATATAAGCTAATGGGTTATATCTAAAGATTAAATTAGAATTTTTTTCCATAAGACTCTACTTATCTTGTGTAAAGGTTTGTCCCCTTAAAAACAACATTTTGCATGAATTATGCAGTCAATGGTCGTTTTTATTGGAATTTTTTTTTTTTTTTTTGGATAAGAGTATTGTTTTATTAATTTGTTGGACATACATGCATACATACACACATACATACATAAATACATACATATATACATACATATAAAGTGTCTATATTGTTTGTTGTATATTTTTTTTTCTGTATAATATGATAAAAAATAAAATTTATAATTTTATATTTAAGTTATGATTTTTTATGTACAAATTACAAAGTGTGTTATCTATTCTACTAATATTCATGAAAAATTGTTTTCTCACATCATTCTAAGATTAATAGTGGTGTTGTTAGAAGGATTATTATTATTACATATAATTAGATTAAATTGGTCAATTTTTAGATCTTGAATTTTTGCATGCTAATAGTTGCCATGTCAAAGCATGTTTATTGCCATATAATTGTTTAATTATTCTTCTAAGTATATGTTACTTCTTTTATGATTCCAATCTATGTTGAATAAAATTAAATTAGGGTACATGGTAGGAAATGATCTAATCATGCATTAATATGAGATTTATAGTGTCTATCTATACCTCTATGCATATTGTGTATTGGATTGTTTGTTAAATGTGGAATTTGCATTCAATATTCATCAATATCATCTTTTATAGAAAGATAAATTTGATCACTTTTGCTTCATACATTTACATAATTTTATTTGTTAGTATCAAGATGAAACTCAATTAGAAAATTTGATAGTGATAAAAATGTTTGAGATGACTTAGATGTTCTCATTGGTCCTACATTAATATTCACAAATCATTTGGAAAGAAGCACATTCTAAGTGAATTACACTTTACGACAATGATTGCTTTTCATTTTCACTTCCCACTTGAATTGTTTTTTAAATGTTATTTCATCGACCAAGTGCTTTGTAAGTACTTATTATGATGAACTAGATTATCAATAAAAGAAACATGTATTTTAGTTAGAAAATATTCAAATTTGACTTGTTAGAAAATGAGTGTACTCCAAGCATTCTATTGCCAATCAAAATTATTTATGAACATGAATACTCTCATAAGCAAGCCTTGCAAAGTTGGGAATCGAGATGTTCTTTTTGGTAGAAAGGAAAGATATACAAAAATAGAAGAATGATTAGGGCTCATTTTTCTACACAAATTGAATTGAAGAATTACATAATAGACATTCATGCAAGGATGGAGAACATACATTTAAATTTGAAAGAAAATTCAAAAAATGAGTTATATGTGTGAGAAAAAGAGAAAAACTATTTGATGCTCTAGTCATTTTGCATTGTTATGATGTTTTATTAGGATTTAACCACAAGAAATACCTCTTACTTATCAATTTTGTGCTTTATTAGACAAGAGGTTTGATCTTAGACATGAGAGGAACACCACACAAATAAAACATACATTTAAACACATGTCATAGAATATAAATAAAGAGACTATTCCCCTTTTAACCTTGTCAATACATGTTTTCCCTAGCTCTCTCCCTTTATAGATGAAATAATTGAAAACAAAAGCCACCAAAATTGTATATAAATATAGAAGGCTATCTAACATAGTACCCACTAATTACAAAACTAAATTGTAGATTAAGCATATTGGTAGGCTTTTTATTGCAAAACTAGGAAGACTTTAAGTAAAAATCCTAGCAACAAAAGTAGCAAATTTAATATTTTAAATGAATGTGTTTTGACATAGATAATATACAATTTGTACAATGAACATCCATAATTTATATTTCTGACCAACTTTCAAAATAAATATGTGGTCTATCTATTTCTAATTAACTAAGTTACTAATTGAGATCTACTTTTATGTCTAGTCAAATTGGATGTAATTTACGATAGACATACCAACATACCCATACTCCACTTGAATTTTTATGATTCTCACTTTGCAATAGATAGGATGAAAAATTGCATAGTTTCCAGGAGATTGGTATTGGTATTGGTATGAGAGATTAGTATCAGTACTGGTGCAATTTTTTTTGAAAATAGGAGACGGGGGTACTTAGAGATGCCATCTTTTCTTAATATAAATAAAAATTAATTAATTAATAATTTGAATAGAAAATATCATGACATTGAACTTTGAAAACAAGAGCAATAGTAAAGTTTCATGAGAGATGCCAAATTTTCCGCTAGGAGACGTCAGGAGACTTGGGAGACGATGCGTCAAGTTTCCAAGCTGTTGGAGGCATCTCCAAGGACATCTCTGATACCAGAGATGCGTACCAGTCTTTGAGACACATCTTAGGGGCTGAAGATGTGTCTCCCATAACACTTAAAAACTGATTTGAAAAAACTATTTCTCAATAAAAAATATAGAAAATGCAAATGAAATTAATACATTTTTTAATTTTTTAACTAAAAATTTAATATACTTATATAATTCTTTGTTTATAATATTCAATTCATAAAACATTTTTTTATAATATCATTATATCCCTTACTATCTTATTTCTAAGATAAAGACACTTGATAAATATTTTATATCTCAATATACTATGAAGAGACAAGGGCTTAAATTTGAGGGACATATAGCTGTATTTACACATTCAAATTTTCTATATATATTTAGTCTAGATATTTTTGCCAAACATAAAATATGCTTAATATTTAAAGGGCGACTTTCCATGGATAATGGTAGGGGAAAACGTGCTTGACAGGAAGGGTTGACCCTCACAATTCGGCCTGATGCGAACATTTATCTCAATCATTTAGTATGGCAATAGATTAATCATCTGTAACAGTGCAAATGCGAAGAGTATTCTGATAATGATTGGTAGAGGGTACAGATACACTGTATTTGGTCTGTAGCAGGCGTGACCTGCTATGATTGGGTAACCTAAACAGAGGATCCAGTGGCGCTTGTAACGTTGATGTCTTAAGAAAAGTCAGGGTCTTCTAGGCTTTCTGTGTGCGATTGACTTGGGCAGAGGGATTTTGGTATGTAAAATCTTTCAAGCTTAGTATTTTAAATGGAATGGTTGAGGTTGTTTATACGTAAAGTGTATTTAATGTGGTGAGACCTATGAAATGGGAGTGCCTCAGATAACTAGTGTGTGAGCATCGTGGGATGATGAACCCCATTTTCGTCGTCAAAATTCCAGATGCTTCCTTGTAAGCTCTATATTCCAAGATTGGACAAATCAACCTTGACGTAAGTTGTTAACTACGAATTGTCAAGGGAAATATATTCAAATTGACTAAGTATTCTTATGGGAATAGGAGGCAGGTCATAAGAAAAATAGGTTTACTTTGATTAATGTAATTGAAAAACAAGAACTTTTATTTTCAGTAATATACTACCACTGTTACTTGTCAACGGAAATATCTTCAAATTGATAGGTCCCAGAAAAAACAATTATAATATGACTAATACAATCTAAAAGTAATGCGAAGAAGGTTGCAGGAAAACAAGTGTAATTTGACTAAGACAATTTAAAAGTAAGGACTCCTATTTTATCCAGTGACGTACCTTCCACCACTACTTGTCAAAAGAATTATCTTCAAATTGATTAAGTATTCCTTATAAGAATGGAAAAGAGGTCCCAGAAAAAGCAAGTTGGAAAGTAAAGAATCCTAGGAGATTTTATTTTATCCAATAACACACCTTCCCTTTTCATACTGTATGGTATTCTCGGTCAAATCTGTTGAAAATGAAAAGCAGATTTTTCAACCTAAGTAGTTTTACAAGCAATTGCAAAGAAAGTTTAGAATTGATAAGCAGATTGTTACAAAAAAAACTGTACCACTTGCTCTATTTGGGCTACCATTTCTTTCAATTGTCATATCTTTATATTTGAAGTTGTATCAAAATTGAAGGTAAAATCTTAAATCAAGGTAAATTGAGAGGAGTCATGAAACTCATTGACAAAGAGCAGGTTCTAGGTTCTCGGTTAGGTGCATACTATAGGATTCGACATCGACTGTTTGTCTGCATTTTCAGTGTCCTTTATTGGTCAATTCTTGTATTTGATTTTCTAGCTTTATTCCAGTGAAAAAAAATAATTACGCCGAAGGCGTCCCCACGTTTAGAATTTGAGAGCCCTTTTCACATCGAACGGTGCAGATTGGTGGGGAGGCAATCGCCTGTGGTGAAATACATCCCAGTGGCTCATCAGTTTCCTGGTTGTTTTTCTCGTCCTAGTCTTCTTCGCTGGTATTGACCTTTCATTTCTCCACTTGTGTGAGGGTGGCCATGTATCAGCAGAGCAGCAGTTATTGTAGAAGGTGGAAATATCTGCATAGGAGTAGCAAAGAAATTAATGCAGAAGGTGGAAATATCTCCATAGAAGTTATTGAGAAGAATATTGGCATCCTTGACAACACGACACATTTCACACACAAACAGTCAATCCATATTTTCATTTTCTTGTATCTTTTCTCATTGCCATCGTTGATAGTAGACACATTTTGGCGCCTCTTCCTACTCATGCTATCAGAGTGTTGGATTTTCTTTGAAGGTGACTTGATCTCTGCTATGAGACTCCAAATTTCTATATTCCCCCACCGATTTTGATTTGCTTTGTTGGATTTTCATTGAAGGTGAGTTTATCTTTAAAAAGCACACGTCATTTGTAAACCAAAAATATATTCTCTATTGATATTGTACCCTTGGAAATGGGGATGGACATAAAAGCCCACTCCTGGCCCGCCTTCTCCCTAGCGATTGGTTCTGAATCGCCCTCAATAGTTCATGTAATTTAACCCTAAACCCTTTTTTTTGTGCAAACATCTGCTAAAAGTCCGCTTTCGATTATGCTCTGATGGATAACATCAAATCATAGTGGAAATAAGATTTCTATCAGATTTCATAGTGGTAAGTGCCCTGATAGACATATATGGGAAATGTGGGAACATACACAAGGCACGCGAACTGTTTGACAAAATGCCTCAAAGAAATGTGGTTACGTGGAATGCGTTGATTGTAGGATATGCCCAAAATGGGATTGTTGAAAGGGTTTTGGAAAGTCTAAAGTACAAGCAATTGGCAAGTGTAAAACCAGTCTCGACAACCTTTGCTTGCATCCTCCCAGCCTGTGCCAAAATGGTGCTGTAGAATAGGGTATGGAAATTGTAGGGTTTAAGGGAAATGATTAAAGTGCATGATACCAACTCTTTTTCTTTTTCCTTTTTAAGAATATAAAATAAAATGGGCAACAATACACGTTAAAGAGAAAAAATAGAGAAACACAAAAGCTATGATATCATTTCATGCATGGAAAAAGTGGAAGGATTAACAAGGTACGTGAAGTGTTTGATAGAATACTTCAAAAAAGATATCATTTCATGGACTCTAATGATTACAGGATATGTACAAAATGGATTTGTTGAAAAAGCTTTAGAAACTTTCCAGCAAATGCAATTGGCAGGTGTAAACCAAATTCCACAACCTTCGCCAGTATCCTCCCTACCTGTGCCAAAGTGGGAGCTTTGGAACAGGGTATTAAAATACATCAAATCATCATGGAAATAGGATTTTTTTCAGATATTATGGTAGACATGTATGCAAAATATGGAAGCATAGAAAAGGCACATGAACTATTTGACAGAATGCCTCAAAGAGAGGTTATGTCATGGAATAATTGTGGTGCATATGTGGCCTAGATTTTTAAAGATCACAATGAACAGGGCTTCCGAGATTCTGAGGTAAGACTTTGGGTTTCTCCTCTTTCTTAGAGTACCTTCCTTTGCATTGTTTATAGCTATGAGTTTTAGAGGTACTGTATTGTGTGTATGTTCTTTGTTTGTTACTCTAATGGCTATTTGAGTTTTCACCAGTATATATTTGTTGATGATCCTTAACTTATTTGCACACACATAATATTTTGCGTCTTACCTTGAAATTAAAAAACTAGCTCTTCTATCCTTGCTATTCTTCTGATTGTACCATTGCAAATCACCTATAAACAACTATCAACAATAGCAAGAAAAACTGAAAACATCAACCATGGAACTTACATCCCATTTGCCGTTTCTTCTAAAAGACAAATTTCTACAGATAAATTGCAAAATAAGTGATAATCTTTATAAGGGCACACTAAAACTAGGAGCCAACCAGGCTTCAAACTGTGAAATTTATAATGATTAAGCCATGAAATTATGCGAGGCATGCAACATGGATGAGTAGCTATAATCCAGTGAGCAATAATTTTAATAAAGACATTCACATTTAGAAGATAACCAACTTGGAGTAGCACAGTTAAAAACGTTCAAGCCTTGAAATTATGCAAGGCATTCAATACAGATGGACAACTATGATCCAATAAGCAGTAATGTCATAAGGGCACTGCTAGATTTAGGAGACAACTGAACTTGATGCAAGGAAGAAAATTCTTAGTCATGAAGATATGCAAGACAAGCAACATAGATGGGCAGCTATCATCCACCTTTTCATGTGCAATTGAATGAAGATATCAACCTTGAAACAACCACATGAGGTCAACGCTTAAGGTTACTTTCCTCTTTACTTTGGGGATGGTATATATGGTAACAACTCACCTTTTTTTAGTACAACCATATGTGAGGGAGCAACTAGTTCGTGTCCTAAGTGCTCTAAATCCATGCATAAATAGAAACAAGGCATTAATTGATTTAAGTGGACATAATAGCACAATTGAAGACAAAGGGACCAACAAAACCTCCTTTTTTGTCACAAAGTGCCAATTAGCCTTAGGTTTATTGGGTTTAGGGTATGACTCATAATGTGTTTGACGAAATGACTCAAAGGAATGTGAGTTCATGGAATGCAATGATTGCATGCTATGTTTAGAATGGCCACAGTGAGTAGGCCATGCAGTTGTTTTTAAGATGTTATCTCCTCTTTGCTTCGCACATAGCTCATCTCGTGAGCAAGGCCAAATGTAGGATGGGGAATAGTATTATGAGAGGGATTGTTGACAAGAGGATGGCTACCGCTACAAGCACAAGTTTAAAAGTCCAATGATGGGACTTTCTATTGCGTGTTTGGTGGTGTTAATTATAGTCTTTGTCCCTGCAATCTTATTTTGGAGGCATAAACACCCATCGCAATCTCTGCAATCTCTAATATGTGGTAAACATGCTAATTATTATTTAAGATTTGAATAGTGTTTTCAATTTTTAATAGAAAAGTTCCATTTATTCGTTTCTCTCTGATGTTGCTTTTGAATGATTTTTCCTTATTTCTTCCATATCAGATAAAGACAAGCAAAATGATTATCACAGGCTGGCTATAGAATTCACAGAGAAAGATATTCAAATTGTTATGAATATCCATAACCTGTTTTAAAGCTCCCATTTTGGCACAAGCGGGAAGGGTGCTAACAAAGGTTATAGAATCTGGCTTTAGACTTGCCAACTACATTCTTGGTTCTTGCCATGGAACTACTCTGCATGACACGGTACACACTAATTCTTGGGACATTGTTCCCTCCAATTTAATTCTCTGCAAAAATCTTTTGACCAAAAAGAATAGAACTCGGTAAGAGTAGCACTTTAAAAAGTGTTAGACAAAAAGCCCTTTTCCATTATATTTTGAAGGATGTCCATAGCCTGTTCTAGAGCTATTATCTTGGTACAAGGCACATGAACAGTTTGACAAAATGCCTCAAAGATATTTGATCTCATGGAATGTTATGATTGCAGAATATGCACAAAATAGGTTTTCTCATCCCAATGTTTCAGTGATTGTTTGAAGTTTTGACTGCTATGTTCTTCCTTGCATATTATATCACTTGAGTTTTTTATATACCTTGCTGCATACTACAGCCGAGCTACTAATTTTTCTAGTATTTGATCATAAAAAAGATTGGATAACATTTTCTAAAACCTCTAAATTTCTCCACAAAAGAATAATAAATATCATCACTTAAAAGAAACAGAAATCTCAACAAATACAGGAAAACAAAAGGCATTCACCAAGAAAAGGTAACAAGGCACAAACACATGAAGTAATAGTTAAGCAATTAGTCCTTATGAAATGTCCTCATTTTCTTCTTCAGGAATTCAACCTGTTAGGCTCTGTATATCATGGTTATATTCATTGAATGTAGCAGCTTCATCTTTTTGTAAATATTTGTTAGCACTGAAGGATGATAAAAATGATCTTAAGCACGATAAATGATTTGTTATAATTCAAAGTTAAAAAAGTTTTTGAGATTTCATTATAGTATTCTGACTATATCTCTAACTCTCCATATTTCTTCTGTGTTAATGGCGGCCTGCAACATCCTCATATAATGAGGTCTTCAAGAGCATATTTGATTACATAGATCGCATCTTTTTTAAAGTGAGGCCAAGGAAGCTTTTGTATATGGCAATTGGTGAGTGAGTTAATTACTTAAGCATTGTGCATTGACTATTTGAGTAGAGAGAATCATTGTTTATATTTTAGTTTGTATTATAATTGGATATGAAGTTCAAACAACTTCTGTTTTGTTGCTTAATGTTGCACATTTTTAATATCAATTGATATGCTGATTTAAGTCTCATCCTTCTATGATTTTATTTAGCTTCATATTATACCTATACAATGTTCCAAAATCTCTTTATAATCCCCTCCTTCCTCCCATGTCTCTCTTCATTTGAATATTAAAATCTAATCAATATTAAGCAACATCCTTGTGAACTACAGATGGTGATGCGCCAAGGGCTAAGATGAATACTATAATGAAATCTCACTAGAAGTTCACAAGGATGTTGCTTTTATCGTAGGATAAATACTTAATCTGATCAATATTAAGCAACATCCTTGTGAACTGCAGATGGTGATGCGCCAAAGGTTAAGATGAATACTATATTAGAAGTTTAAGAGTCATAAATAATTTCTTTTTTTTATGTCTTTAATTCTTTTAGAGATGTAGTTTTTTTGAGTTTGGTTTGCAATTTAATTCATTCAGGTATTGAACCTATTTTCTAACTGACCAACGCAGTTTTGGTAAAAATACAAATGGGATTTGGTAGGATTGATGGAACTTCAATTTAGTTGGTTTGGTATTAAGAGCTGCTAGAACATATATTATGAGAATGCCCACCATCACCATAGGAGTGGCTGATGCTTAGCAGCCCTATTGAAGGAAGGCTCAATGGCTGGAATAAGCTCGACCTGTTCAAAACTACAGCTTGGTAATAAACAGTCCATGAATTTGAAAAAAATTGTCTTAAACTTTTACACCAATATATAAATAGAAAAATTGATCTATTATTCAATGGCAAGATATGAATGGAGTTGATGACTGGTTAAATAAAGACTAGCCAGTTGGCAGAGGGACAGAGTAGAAGTTGTGTAGAGCTTATGTAAGAAAAAATAATAAGTAGATTTTTGAAAATTTTGAAAATAGTTAGAAGTCCAATTCTATTGTAATTCGCTTGGAGGTATGCAGTGCTAGTAGACTGCATTCTTATGCCTGGTTAGCTACGAGATGGTTCACTAAGTGGAGAAAAACTCTAATCAGATGGTTTGGCTAAAGCCGACATCAAACCTTGCCCACAAACCCAGGAACATCAACACCCCTAGACATTTTATGGGAATCAATTGAATAAAAAACATAAGGATTTGTGTCCTTCAAGTCAATGATGTTTGAGCATGTTACAGTTACTAACCCATATAGATTTCCTAGTGGGTGTGGGTGTACAAGTACGAACATGGTGAAGGAGCTGACATGAATTATAAATTTTTTTGTTAAGAAGATTGTTGGAAAAAGTTGATATAGATGAAATTGTTGTTGATTTATTGATAAAAAAAAATAATGAGAATTTTTGTTGATGTAGGAAATCCATGTCTATGGTTGGCTTTAGCAGGTCATGCACTATAACAATTTTTGACATAATATTAAATGATTTGCAATAGGTTGCAACACATGCTCTTTTTGCTACACTAACTAATTTTATTTTATTTTGTCTTCTTACATATCACTTTAAGGACAACATTGTTTTCAAAATAGTTTCCCATTGTCCCCAATCTCATGACCACATACCTGATTTTCAAAAATGAAATCTTAATGGGGATTTGTTTCAAAAATTCTTAATGCAATGCAATAGTCAAAAGAAAGATGGAACATATTGAATTGATAATGTTTCCCATGTGGATTTTAACACGTGTAGTACTCCTGACTTATTGGGGTAACATGTTTTATTTTTTGTTTTATGGGTGTGGTTATATTTTACAGCATGCTTGAAGCCTTCTCAATTGTGTATTGCTGCAGATTTTATATATTTACAGACTATACTTTATCACTTATCTATTTTTGGATGGTTACTTCGAATAAAATGTGGAGTACTTAAACTACAGCTCTCAAATCAGTTTTCCTTTTTTCAAATAAACATATTTAACAAATAAATATTCAATATATTATCTTTAGCATACCCAATGCACCCCAAGGTGCGATTGCTAGTTTATTTATGTTTACCAACGTAATAGGTGAGAGGAAAGCCAATGTCATGAGCCAGTGGTCTAGCATGGAGGAAATACATTTAGGAAACTAATGGTTAAGTTTACTATGTTTGTTGGTATTAGATAAGTTAATTTTTTTATAAAAAATGTTGTAATGACTTAATTGTTAAGGTTCAATGTAAAAATGGTTTTTAATAGTTTTTTTTTTTATTCAAATATATTTTAAATATTTGATAATTATATAATATAGTATTTATATAAAAATAGAATCATATTAATATATTATATTAGTTATAATATAATATTAAATTTTATTATTTATATTTAAATTTTTATTTATGTATATATAAAGACAATGTAAGTTATATGCAATTCATATTTAATTAAGAGAAAATTTATATTATCACTTTTATTTTTAAGACAGTTTTGTAAATAAGATATAAGTAAACATATTGTATGGAATTGTATAGATAAAAAATCAAGTCACATAATATAATCTAGTTTAGGATTAGTTTGCATGGCATAGTATTGTCTTCATTGATATGAAGAGTTGATGGAACAAAGCAACTTGGTTGCATCTACTTAATCTTTGTGTTGGTGTCAACCACTGAGCCAAAAATCACAGCTTGCAAATAGATCTTCATGAAAAGTGAGAGAAGCAACATAGGAATCTATTTCACCAAAGATGAAATTGTATTCAAGATGAGATGAAATACATAATGTACATAGTGCCTTATACAAGCATGAAAAATAATGACAGGTGAGCAAACTACCTAGCATGGAAAAAAAAACCCAAATAACCAATTCATTATTAAGCCTAAGTAAACTTAAGAAGGTGAAAAATATTCATGCTAACAACCCCCCTTAAGGGAAACTTAGGGAAACTAAAAATGAAAAATGAGATGCAAAAATGGGTCCCGACAATGAGGCCATGTTAAGTACCCATGCACGTTCTACAATGCAAAACATAAATATCTTACAATCGAAGAAAAGGAGAAAAAAACTTGTGGGAAAAAACCTCTCTCCAAAAGAGAGAAAAGAAAACAAAAATGATGCATGGATGGAGGACTCAATCACAACCCCAAGGACTATATACATCATGTATATACAATCAATGATCCTCCCATAGGAAGGAAAAAGAAAGATTATATCCCCCCATAATGAAGAAGCTCCAATGCTAATGAAGTAAGCCTAAAAACAAAAGATGATTCAATGCCTACAAGCAACTCCTATCCCCTTAGGAAGAAACAAGTCCATTAGAAGAAGCCACTGGGTAAGTGCACAAAGTTGAGTCCATGAAACGTGGAAGTTTTTGCCTTAAGCAAAAAAATGAATTCGGGTTGCAAAAAACGGGATCCTGTTTTTAAAAAGCGGGATCCCATTTTCAGAAATTTCCATTTTCGGAAAATTTTCAAAATGGGATCCCGTTTTGGCATTCTGAAAATGGAAACACAATTTTGAAATTTCAAGATCCCATTTTGAAAACTTTCCATTTTGGAAATTTTCATTTTTTGAAAAATTTCAAAATGGGATCCTGTTTCATAGAACCATAAAAAATGGCTTTTTATGAAACGGGATCTTGTTGTTTTATGAAATGGGATCCCGTTTTGAAATGGGATCCTATTTTTTTGTGAAATGGGATCTTGTTTTTTAAATTATGAATTTTTGAGTGGGTTTTTGAAAACTGTTGTTTTAGTTCGGAAATGGCTTAGGGATACACGAACTAAGCTTTGGACCCTGGTTATTTTGCAACTTGAAGGTCCTCTCCAATGTCATAGGAAAGTAATGACTTTGGACATATGTTTGAAGACATATTTTGTAGAATTTTTTTTTCTGAGAAATTAAAACCATTATAGATGAGACAGTCAATTCCAAATATGTAATTTTTTTAATAATTTGATTATTTTTTCTATTTTCAATTAATTTCTAATAGAAACTAGTCCATAAACTTGAATTATCAGGTTTTTTTATATTTTAATAACTTTTGATCAACATAACATTTTGATGAAAGGATTGCACGAGAGAAACTTCGACAATTCTTTTAGGTTTAAAAAATAAAATAAAAAAATGATAAGTTTACGTCATCTTATGCGTGTCGTACACGACGATTTTTCAAAATGACAAATATGCCTAATAAATATTTAATAGAAAAAAAAATATTCAATAAAAAATTATTAAAAAATGTTAAAAGTAAGCTTTATGAGTCACAAATATTTTCCCAAAAGGATTTAGAAAAATATGATAATTTAGGTCAAAATATGGATGTCGTACATGTGCATGGTATGGTATAAAAAAGTGACTTTTAAACAGTGGTTTTAGAAACGCATATTGAAACTCAATTTTTACAATATGGGTATTTAAATAAATTACATATTTGGAAACTAGATTCCAAGTACTACATTTTATGATTAGTGACTTTTTTGAAGGTTCCATCTCTAAGTGCTTCAAATTTTAAGGTCAAATGTGTAAAATTCTGAAAATCAGGGAAAACACTTCCACTTTTTGGCCAAAAAGTGGACTCAACTTCTTGCACACACCCCACTGCATGTCCAACTGAAAAGAGGGAGGGAGTCTCCAAATAGAAATATTTGAAGAGTGAGGAGTCTCGAAGCATGAATAATCCACCACATAATCATGATAAAAAGCAACCAAGAAATGTGACAAATCAAGTGAAGGCTCATTAATGTCAATCTCCAAAGACAATCTAGATGTATCAACAACCACACTAAAACTGTCATCAAAGAGGAGAGAAATACCCTTGAGTATGTATCCCAAATCTACAAGATGAGACTCCACAAAAACATATGAGATTCCTACTAAATACTCATCCAATAAAGCAAGATTTGAAAAACTATGACCAACTTGCTCAAGAGAAGAACTCAAATTCGAAGAAGGAGGTGAAGGAGGACGAATCTCAATGCTAGTATCAAGAACACAAAGATTCAAATGATCAAACTTCTCCTCACAAACATGATTCAACCTTGATGGAAGGGTATGAACATTAGCCAAAGAAACATCATCATCAGGAATAAAATGAGAGAAAGAATATAAGCAAGATGCATGATCCACCACCCCTGTAGCAGTGATATATCTAGTTTGTATGTCTCAAATGTCTACATGATCAGTAGTGAACTCAACTATCTTACCTTGTGCACTATGAGTAATTTGATATACAAAAAGAAGATTAGTGGTCAAGGAGGGTACATAAAGAACATCATTAAAAGATCCTTCACCCATATCAACAAAACCTTTTCCACAAACTTTCATGAAAGTATTGTTACCCATCAAAATGTTAGGTGAACTACAAGGCTCAAAAGAAGAGAACATATCCATAGAAGATGTCATATGATAAGTTGCACTTGAATCAAGAAAACATTTCGCATTTTTACGAATAGTGGAAGCCAAGAGTGCTTTACCTTTCATGCCATTAGCAAATCTTGCATTCCCTGTCTATGTTGGTTTGGATGATGATGCAGATGGAGATGCAGAAAAAGAAGGAGGCTCTAATGAGGGCAACAAGATGTTATTCTAAAGAAGGTGAGTAAGCTCATCAATATTTTTAGTATAACACCTATGCTCATCATATCTAGATCTCTTACAATAAGCACATTTTATCTTCTTCTTTTGTGATGGTTCCTCTTTGGAAGAGTTTTTGGTCTCAAGAGTAGGATCCTTAACTTTCTCATTAGAATTAGAATCCTTATTCTGTTTCTTATTCTTGCCATGTGAAGATGGAGCCATCAAGGAATGACTCTTAGGAAGAGCATCTGTTTGAATCAACTTGGCCTGCTCCCTAGTCAATCTATCACAAAAATCCTCAAATGAAGACATCTTATGATCTCCCATGGCATCCATAGTAGAATAGAAGGTAGAAGAAAACACTTGAAAATGACCTCTTAGTTTTGACAAGATCAAGAAAATACACTCCTGCTCATTTTTGGCATGATCACATCCTTTCAACTGTGACAAAAAAATCAATTTGAATTTTGCACGGAAATCTTGAATAGTGGGAAAGGCATCTGGGGAGAGAGTGGTGAGATTGACTTCAAGTTGCAAGATTTTGAGCTGATTGACCTTACCATACACCTTAGCAAGCTTATCCCACACCTCTCTGGCTATTGTTCACTCCGCAATATGAAACAAAAAATTATCAAACACATGGAGACCTATGAGTCCTTTTGCCTCATCCATTTTTTTGCAATGGAAAAAATTCTCAAAATACTTAGTGAACTTGGGTTTTGGTATGTGGAGGATTATCATAGAAGAAAATAGGCCCTTAAGTGGTGAACAATTCAGAAAAATCAGAGTTAGGCAACTTGATGTAAAAAATTGAAAAAGTTATTTATATTATTTCAAAACTATGTAAGAATAGAATCTGTAGCAAATTGAATGTAGTTTCTAAACTACTAGGTTTATTTAAAAAAAAATCTATTTAGTGAAAATTTGAAATTTCAATGTAGTAGTACTTAAATTTCAAGGAAAAAATAAGAAGCAAGTGTTTGTCTAACCACCCTAACCACAATAAAATGATAATATTTTTTATAAGATTTTAGATATAAGTAGAAGACTCATGTCCTGATGTGATGCATATTTTTTTGTAATTTTTTTCCAAGTAAATAATTAATTATGAATTTTTTATTACAACTTTTAAAAAATCTAAAAACTTGTATGTTTGACCATCTTAACTTGGTCAAAACTTCATGAAATTCATTTTTTTTAATCCTATAGCATGTGAAACATAGAATGTAACGCATGTTTCAGATTCAAAAAATGTGATACCATTTCAAAGCTATAGATGTTTTTCAATTAGCCTATCAATCAGGATTTTAGTCGTAATTCAAATAGAAAATGAATAATAATTATTTATTAAATTCAAAGTAAAACATAATTTATATTGGTGGAAAGTTGAGAATCTCCTTTAAAAACCCTTTTCGTTCCATCATTTTTGGGTTAAAAAAGGTTGTCAACCACATACCCTACACATACCCATCTTAATCCTACACATACTCATTGTTCAACATCCAACATTTTCCAAAGACCCTAAGATTGCAAAAATTATGTCATTTTGAGCTTCCATGTGTGGTAGTTGTGTGGGGTAAGTGGTTCAATTTTTGGTGACATGATGTGCAAATGACTACAAAGGGACCAATATGCTACTTATACCCCCCAAAATGAATAGAACCAACAATTTGCAATTCCACAAAACAAACTTTAATAAAAAGAAAACATTAGATTTGAGGCAAAAAACTCGTAATAAATGGAATTTAAAAAAAAAAAGGAGTACCACTTTCACAAACTACTACCCAAAATCATTGCAAGTCACCACCAATCTCTTCACACAAAATGAATGATCAAGTCACCACCAAACTCTCCACATGAGCCTTGACTCACAAAGCAATGAAGACATCAGAGTATAAAAAAGATGTCTTTTGTGGATATCTCACCAATGTGGGACAAAAGTTTGCAACCAAATGTTAAAAAAAATTGAATCTTTTTACATGCCCGACAATGGAGGAAACCCTATTTAGGATTTTTGCCTAGCAAAGAAATCATGCATAGAAAGAAAGAAAACTCCTTAGTCCATCCAAAATACTACCTTTTGGTTGAATCAACCTGGACAAAGAAAATCTATGCTTTTGATGAATTTTCCTCCAAAGAGCACAATGCCAAATGTTTTGAGGCTTTAATTGGCCTCCACATCAATCCACAAAAATAAAAGAATGCATCTCCAAACAAATCGCCCTCTAATCACAAACAACCATCTTCAAATCACAAAAAAATAGAGAAACCACCTCAACAACAGAGATTTTCCCCTTCTCAACAATGAATTTAGCTTGAAAACTGCATTTCCCAACACACAATCGACCACTGACATATGCAATATCAAATGAAAAGGCCTTCAAAGAACATAATAGACTTCTTCTAGGGAAAACAAGCCTCCTAGAACAACTTCAAAACCAACTTGGGCCCACTTCCTCTTAGTTGTACAAGAGCCCTAAAATTAAATATTTCAGGAAAAACTTTATGAAATATAAGGTTTGATACCAATTTTGTCCTCCAGTGAAGTGCATCCAAATAACAAGGAAATGTACTCCAGTCAACAAATTTGCAATAGCAAAAAATTTCCTCTAATTTTTATAGTAGTGAACCGCCTCTAACAGAGATTACTTCTTTGCAAAAACAAACCACTGCCTAGAAATAGAGGAAATTCACTCAATGCAAAAGGAAACACCTATATAAACTCCCATGCTAGCACGAGCAAGGAGGACACTAGAAATGGTCATGGAAACTCTATGCAACCAATTTGCATATTCTTGAAAGTTTCAAAAGCCTTTTCAACTGGAAATTGACCCTCTTAGTAGGAAAACTGAAATTGCACCTCCCTTTGCAAAATTCAAATGCCTCCAAGGAAGAATCAACCTTCAATAAAGAAAAAACTCCACAATCCTTTCTTCAATGAAAATACAGATGACAATATTTTTAAAAGGAATCAAGAATATTGGTGAAAAATTTAGGAAACAACCGCAACAACAAGGTGATCACTTGCCTTTCAACAATATATTACCTGATTTAACAATGGACTCAGGCTTCTTCACGTAGCAAGCAAGGCACTAGAGCAAAGACTTTAAGGCAATCACAAAAATCGACACCCAAAAACCTTAACCATGGCTTCAATGGAAAAATTTTGCCAACAAGAAATCTATCCCTTAATACAAAAAGGATCCTTCACTACAAATCAACGCCAATGGTGCCTCTAGTCAGCCATCCACAACTTCATACATAGAATTGAATCAACAAGCAAAATTGACAAATATGCAACTTTGAAATTTGAATTTTTTTAAATGTTAGAAAAATAAAATAAATGATCTCAAACAACCTCCAATGAAAACTCTCAAAGGAAGGAAATTATAGAGTGGTTGGCTTTGATACCATGTTGGTGTCAACAACTAAACCCAAAATCATAGCCTACAAATAGATCTTCATGAAAAGTGAGAAAAGCAACACAAGAATCTATTTCACCAAAGATGAAATTCTATTCGAGATGAGATGAAATACTTAATATATAGAGTTCCTTATAAAGGCGTGAAAAATAATGGTGGGTGAGAAAACTACCCAGCAGGGTAAAAGCACAAAGCTGTGTCACACTTTTAGCCAACTTATTAGCATAATTGAATTTAAGTATTTCTATATAAAAATCAATTTTGGCCAAACATATGATCTAGTAAGATTCATTCTAGCTAAGTTAAATACTTCCACAACTTTTTCAACTAAAATTGTTGGCTAAAAATATATGGAGCACCACTTTGAGTCCAATTTACCAAAAGAAAAATTTATTTGAAAAACTTGAAGTTTCAATAACTCCTACTAATGTAAATAACATTTTTTTTAAATATAAAAAAATAACCTTTTGGAGATCCATAAGTGTAGTTTTCAGAAATATATTTATTTTAATAGTTTAATTGTTATTTATATTTTATTTTTTATTTTTACTAAAAGTAGGCTATCAGCACAAAATATTAGGTTGATTTCTATGACAAGGAAAAATAATAAAACTTATTATTATTTTTTTTTAAAATATGATGCACTAGATAAAAGAATTTATTTCAAGATGCTATTTTTTTTCCATTTTAGATAAATATTTAATATAAAAGTTTACATCCCATGGAAACAACTATTTTTTGATTCACACACATTTTAATATTTATTTAAAAATATACATTTATCAAAATTGGAAAAACATATATCCATGCACTAAAGCTTCAAGTTATAACTACGCAGAAAAAATTTGAAAAAAAATTATTATAAAAAGTTTGACGTCTCTTACAACTTTATTTTTCAAGATTTTATCAACAACTAAATTATAGTGTTAATTTATTAAAAACTAGTTTAAAATTTAATTTTTAATTTTTAATTTTTAAAATACAATCATAAAATATACTAAAAAGTACATATTTTACTAGTTTACATTGTTTCAAAATTCAAAACATATATGTCACTTTTTAGTGATTCAAGTTTGAAAATTGGATTAGTGTTGGTCATTTCCTTTATAAAGTGTGACACAACTATGTGCTTTTACTTCACAGGAAAAATCTACCTGAATAACCAATTTATTATTAAGCCTAAGTAAACTTAAGAAGGTGAAAAATATTCACGTGAACACTTTGTTATGTATTCAAATCTCACATTTCAATATTCTCTCACAAATTTTCTTTTATCCTAATGATTGATTCTTTTTATTGAATCAACTAGTTCATATATCATGTATTGTTACATACACACACAACTGAGCCAGTATAAAATGTTAAGACTTTAATGAACCCCATATTATTAGTGTTTATATTGATGAATGCACTGCATTATTTTATGAATATATAGGTCTTATAATAATATTAAAAACTAATTTTCAAACATAGTGGGTGATCCCACAATACTAGTTTGCAATTTCTGGGAGATCTTGATTTTTGTCAAAATCACATTTGTTTAGAAAATAAAATGATTTAAGCCTCGAAATTTTTTATTTAAAGGATTCCAATTGAAGAGGGTTTGATCAAACCACCTTAGATCAAACCCCCTTGGATATAACCCCATTAGTATTAAACCATACCTATAACAGAGTCTCCTTTACACCTATCAAAATGTTGATAAAAAACCACTTTTGATTTACCTTTTGGGGGATCAAATGAATTCATTTAAAATTTATTTTTTGTAAGTATGTAGTCCTTATTACAAGCTTCCCATAAAGTATAATTTTTAATAAATTTAATTTTATTATTATATTTATTTTTTAATTTTTGTGAATGCAGGATTTTCACCAAAATCAAGCTCTTTGTTCTACACATGTGGAAAAATAGTAGATTATCAAAAAAAAATAAAAAAAATATTAGTGCACCTACATATTGATGTCCCTGATCTAATAAAAAAAAATTGAATTTTGATACATACAAAACGAGTTATGTTTTAGCTAATAAATCATGTCTAAATTGTAATTGGTTGGACTTTGAAACTTAATTAAGAAAAAAAATTCAATGAAATGCTATGAAATCAATTCCATGCATTAGATATTAAAATTAAAAATCTAAAATCAAAAAAATTAGAATTTTATCCTTCATAGAAAAAAGGTTATGGGTTAGCTGGGTTAGCTAGTAATGCCACTCTTTAAAAATGGTGTTTACTATTGAAAACTAGTTTCCAAAGGAGATGAAAAAAGAGGGGCAATCTAATTCCAAATTTTTTGAAAAAAATATATTTAGACTCTGCAAACAAAATGTCACAAATCACTAGTTTGCATCATCTTCAAATTCCTCTCCGTTTAGCTATTATAGGTGCCCGAAAGTGAAGAGTTAGCTAAAAAAAATTAGTTCAATGTCCAATTTGGCCAAAAATTGTAAACCAGTATTGTGGGATCACCCTAGTACAATGGAATTAACTAGCTATTAACAAAACTTATTATTTTTTATAGCTTCAAACATTTTGCAATGGTAAAAACTAGCCATTATGGGCCCCTTGTTAAATCATAAAATTGACAATTGCCTATTACCTTACTTTATGTATTGTATCCAAATAAAAGTAAGAAACCCTTCATAGAAAGTAACCACACCTAAAATTTAATTTTATCCTTATATGCATATCTTTAGAAATTTTGTGTATTAGTATTGGTACTAAATATTCTATCATTACATAACTGTAGACACCTAAAAATCTCTGTTGATCTTGGTTCATCATGCTTTCATCAAATAAATAAATAAATAATTATTCTCATAATATGTGTGTTATCCCATATTCTTATAATTAATTAATTATTTTAGTTTTAAATTAATTACTCTTTTCAAATTTAATTTATGTTTCCTCCCTGATATTAATTAATTAAATCATTTTAATGAAATAAAATTAATCCCTAATTTGCCTAAATTAATTAATTAAAGCTAATTAATCCCCCATTAAATTTTCTTTTAATTTTTAAATCTAGATCACCTAATCTTCCAAGTTTCAATCCTAGCCATCTAATATCATAACATGGATCAAAATAAAAAATTTCATAATTTTTCATGTGTCTCCTCTCCTCACATGCTTCTACATGTGTGAGCATGCCACCTCAAATTACTCATTTTATCACATGTGAGCATGCCCTCATGAAAGCATCTTTGACTTTCACATCAACCACACTTTGTTCTCCCACATTTGTAAGCATAAATCATCCCACTCCATGCCCACATATGTGTGAGCTGTCCACCATGTCTCCACTTCTTTGCTTACACATGTGTGAGCATATATTATATACATGTCATCTTTCTCACACATTTGTGAGCATGCCTTTCCTTCTACATCATGGAACACTTGGTTTCTTCTCTTACCTTTGTGACATTTTTCATCAGGCTAACCCTTCAATCAATGCCTCCATCTTCTTAAAATCCTATCCCTCTATTAACTTTGCATCTAAGCCCTTCATTTCCTCCATGAAAAGTATATAAGTTGGATGCATCCCTTTCTATTTTTATCAAAATCCAACCATAATATCAGGCTATCTATTTTCATAATCATCCACTTCCATGCTAAACTTATGCTGCCACTTTTATTATCAAATTATATTGTTACATTGAACAATCCACATTCTACAACAATAATTAACATATGTCTTGCTAATAAAAGAAACATGTGTGTTAGATAGAAAAGTTTCAAATTTGACTTGTTAGCAAATATGTGTTCCCCAAACAATCTCTTACCAATCAAAATTATTTGTGAACATGAAGAATCTTTTAAGCAAGCCTTGCAAAGTTGGGAATCAAGATTTTCTTTTTGGTAGAAAAGCAATGAAAATATATACAAAATTAGAAAATTGATTAGGGTTCATTTTTCTACACAAATTGAATTGAATAATTACATAATAAACAACCATGTGAGGATGGAGAACATAAAGTTAAATTTTGAAAAAAAATGCAAAAAATGAGTTATATGTGTGAGAAAAAAAATAAAAATTTGACACTCTAGTCATTTTGTGTTGTTATGATGTTTTATTAGGAATTAACCACAATAAATACCTTCTACTTATCAATTTTGTATGGTATTGGATAAGAGGTTTGATCTTAGATAGGGGATGAACACCACACAAATATGAGATACATTTAAAAATATGTCATAAAATATAAATAAAGAGATAATTCCCTTTTTAGCCTTGTCAATACATATTTTCCCTAGCTCTCTTCCTTGATAGTATATAAATATGGAAGGCTATCTAACGTGTAGTACCCACTAATTACAAAACTAATTGTAGATTAAGCATATTGATAGTCTTTTTATTGCAAAACTAGCAAGACTTTCACTAAAAATCCTAACAACAAATGTAGAAAATGTTATAGTTTAAATGAATGTGTTTCACATATATTTATATACAATTTGTATAATGAAATTTCATAATTTGTATTTCTTACCAACTTTCAAAATAAATATATGGTCTATATATTTCTAATTAAATAGAGTTACTAATTCAGATCAACATTTATGTCTAGTCCAATTGGATGTAATCTATGATACACATACCAACCTATCCATACTCCACTTGAATTTTTATGATTCTCACTTTGCAATAGATAGGATGAAAAATTGCATAGTTGCTAGGAGATTAGTACTAGTACTAGGATTTATTTTTTTTGAAAATAGGAGACGGGGGTGGGAAGGGGAGAGGGTACTTGGAGACGCCATTCTTTTCAATATAAATAAAAATTAATAAATTAATAACTTAAATAGAAAATATCATGGCATTGAACTTTGAAAATAAGAGCGATAGTAAAGTTTCATGAGAGACGCCAATTTTTTTGCTAGGAGACGTCGAGAGACTTGGGAGATAGTGTGTCAAGTTTTCAAGCTATTGGAGACGTTTCTAGGCACGTCTTTGATACCAGAGATGCGTACCAATCTACGAGACATGTCTCAAGGGCAAAAGACGTATCTCCCATAACACTAAAAAACTGATTTGAAAAAAATATTTCTCAATTGAAAGTTAAGAAAATGCAAATGAAATTAATACATTTTTTTATTTTTTAACTAAAAACTTAATATATTTATATAATTCTTTGTTTATAATATTCAATTCATAAAACATTTTTTTATAAAATCATTATATCCCTTCATTTCTTATTTCTAAGATAAAGGCACTTGATAAATATTTTATATCTCAATATACTATGAAGAGACAAGCACTTAAATTTGAGGGACGTATAGCTGTATTTACACGTTCAAAATTTCCATATATATTTAGTCTAGATATTTTTGCCAAGCATAAAATATGCTTAATATTTAAGGAATGACTTTCCATGGATAATGGTAAGGGAAAACCTACTTGATAGGAAGGGTTTACCCTCACAATTAGGCTTGATGCAAACATTTATCTCAATCATTTAGTATGACAATAGATTAATCATTTGTAACAATGCAAATGCGAAGAGTATTCTAATAATGATTGGTAGAGGGTACAAATACAATGTATTTGGTCTATAGTAGGTGTGACTCGCTATGATTGGGTAACCCTAATAGAGGATACAGTGATGCTTGTAATGTTGATGTCTTTAGAAAATTTAGAGTCTTCTAGGCTTTTTGTGTGCGATTGACTTGGGCAGAGGGATTTTGGTACATAAAATCTTTCAAGCTTAGTGTTATCCACTTGGATTTTGCACCCTATTGAATGCAAAATTCAACAATCCAGTGTAACATGGGAAGACCTCTAAAGCTGTGGCTTCTTGTAAACAGAGGTCAACCTCCGGAGAAGGCCAAATTCCTCTGTGCTACAACCTAACTACTGATTTTGTAAAGGAAAATAGTAGCAGGAGAAAACATTAAAACTAATGAAAACACTATCTCTGTGGTGATGCACCAAATTTACTAAGAAGAAATATAACATAGTTGAAACACACAATTTCAGTCAATGAAAAAAGCATTGTCGTACACAACTCAATCACATATGTTTTCTGCATAAAAATTTCATGAAAAGGTTCATATGGCTACACTCCTAGAAGGAAGAAATAACTTCACAACTAGAGAATACTGCATTTTAAACACATCTCACAACCTGCAAAAATACATATTTCTCTACAGAACGATGTTGAGATAAGACATAACCACAAGGAATCATACAGTTTCACAAGCAGTTTCATCAATTATACAAATGCACATGATTTAATAGAGAGATCAAAAAGGTAAAGTGCTTATACTCATTGATTTCAATGGTGAACACTGATATACATGTTTGTCATGAGCTACAAAACATAGCCTCTCTTTTGCAAAGAACTCCACAAGTTACAGAAGTAGAAAAGTACTAGGTAAGAACTGCTACACAAAGAGGCAAAAAATGCCACATATACGAAAGTCCTAGCCCCTAGAGCTTACAAAATATCAGCCTTTAGAAAAAAATTGCCCCTTAGATCTTTTTGAGGAAGTTAATGCTGCATTAAATGTGCATCCCTACTGTCCATATCATTGAAGAGTTGCTCCAGGGATGTCCTCGATATTTTGCAACCACAACATTAACTTCTAGTCTTTGTGTCCACCTTCAAACCTCCTTGCCGAGCTGCTTTGAATGCCTTTAGGCACTATCATTAATGTCTATCCACCCTTGCCAATCGACATCCTAGCTGTCCCTGCGGTCTCCATCCTTCTAAAAGCAGCATCAGATTTTTTCATTAGATCGCCACACTAGTGTTCACTGAGATGTTCCATCACTTTTGACTTCAAAGCAAATCCATGTTAGTTTACATTATGTTGATCCTCCTCTCACTATTCAAACTGCCACAGCTTGCTAGTAGCTTCCTCTGATTAGTTGAGTAGATGTTATGTAGATTTCTAGATGGTCAAGGGTCATTTAAACTGAATCGCATGTCAGTGAGACACTAACTGTGTCTCCCCAATGCGATTAGAATTTGCAACAATGCTCATCATGGCTTACATTTTTTGAAACGAGTTCATATTGACCCACAAAAGTCATATCGACATCCCTAAAACCATCAACAAGACTATCGCCTTCGGCCAGACATCATGGCGAGCCCTCAGGAATCATACCGATACTACCATTTTATCGCATAGACATCCGCATTTAGCAAGAGTTCTCGGCGAAGTCAGTAGCAGACCCATCGCTATCAACAAAACAAACATCAATCGAGAAGACCTTTCATTGAGGCCATTTGATTTTGCTGAGACCTCGCTCCATCGACAGGACCTTTCCACGAGGGTAGACAACTCTCCCTGATGCCAGCCTTGTGAACAACTTTTAGGGTGACTCCCACTGGTCGGGAAGACATTATAGTGAGGGCCTTCCTTTCTTTGTAATGACATCGCTATTTGCTGAGACCTCACAGTGAATGCAAACCCTTCTCCCCGATGATGGCTTTGTGAACAATTATCGATAAGACTTTCATCTATCGACAGGACCTTACTTCGAAGCCACCATCTCCTGGTGAGCTTGGACCCTCCTTTGGGGAGCCACCATTGGTCGACAAGACCTCTCGCCGAGCTCCTCTCATTTCGGCAAGACCCAGGCCCATCGGTGAGACATCACAGCAAGAGCATCAACTTTCATCGAGACTACGTGTTGTTGGTAGGACATCTCAGCAAGCCCAAAACCTTTTAGTGTGACTCCTTTCTTTAGTGAAACCCACGGTGATTGGCAAGACCTCTCACCAAACACAGATGTCTTGGTGACCTGAGGTAAAAGTTAACCCACCTGGTGCCCCCTCGAATACTTGAAAAATAGGCCCCTCCCTGATTGAGCCTGTAGATAAAAATTGAGCAACATTTTTGGTGACCTTTGCTGGATGTTTTCCTGCTAAATTGGGACACCAGTAGCCAAAACTTGTCCATTGGGCTCAGAGTCACTTAGGAAAACTTAGAGATTGATTTAAAATATCAACTTTGTACATAGCTCAAACGTGTCTATAAATTATAGATCATAACAGGTTACTCAAAACCCATGAAACAAGAGGAACCGAAATGAAATTATTTACTATGCTAGAACAACACTTAGGGAATGAAACAACAATTAAACTAAAGTGTAGGAGCACTTATTGAAAGCATAAACCTAACCTAATATTCACAATGATAAATCATACCTCAAAACAACGTTTGAGGTGAATCCCATTAATTGGGATTGGTAACCTTTCTCCATCCATGTTTGATAATTGGAATGCATTATGCTCCTTGCATTTAGAAAAAACAAAAGGGCCTGCCCAGAAAGGGTCAAATTTTGCATGTTTTCCTGGACAACTCTTTAGTACATCCCACTTGAGAACAATATCCCCCTCCTTGCAAGCTTTGGCTATAGTTTTTTTATCAAATGTTTTCTTCTTTTGAAGTTGATGATACTCCAAAGTTTTCATCACTTTATGTCTTGATTCTTCAACCTCCATGAGCTCTACATATCTCACAAAAATTGGGTCATGTTCTTCATACATCTCCAACTGGTGAACAATGTCTAGAGTTGGAATCTCTACAAATAGAGGTAATCTAGCCTCTTTACCATAAACGAGGACATATGGAAAATTACCAATTGATCTCTTAGGGGTTATCCTATCTGCCCAAAGTGCACATTTCAATGTGGTGTGCTAAATTATTTGATTCTCTTCCATAGTCCTCTTAATGATTCTAATCATATTTTTATTTGTACTTTCAGCTAATCCATTGCCCTGCAGGTAATAATTGGAGGAAGTATTCAAATGAATCCCATGTTTAATAACCTAATCTGTGATTCTAAATCCAACAAATGCAAGAGAATTATTTGAAATGATGGAGTCAGGAACTCCAAATCTAGTGATTATATCTTCATAAAAACTCAAAACTAAAGATTCATCCGCTTCTTTCAAAGCTATTGATTATGTCCACCATGTGAAATAGTCTATAGCAATAAGCACCCACTTGTGACCAGCACTGGATGGTGGATTAATTGGTCCAATAAAGTCAATGCCCCATCTCATGAAGGGCTGTTCTACCTAAATTGGATGTAAAGGCATAGCAGGAAGCTTCTCTTTTCTTGAAAATAAAGCACATTTAACACACCTTCTTGACCATACATATGCATCTTTAAAAAAACTGCGCCAGTAGTAACCAGCTCTCATAACTTTCCAAGCAGTTGTCCTTGGAGCAAAGTGACCTCTTGAAACTCCATCATGAAATTCATGAAGTACCTTTTCTGTTTGATCGGCATCAATGCACTTCAATAAAACACCATTTAGATCTTTCCTGAAAAGAATATTATCAATGAGGACATAAGGAATTGACTGCAATCTAAAGCATCTTCGTTTTGCTCTGCCTAGACTTGGTGGACATTCACCAGTATTAAAAAAGTGGGTCATTTATTGAACCCAACCTACAACCAATGCAGGTATAGCATTTTGAACATTTTGAGGCTCATATGTATTAGCTAAAACAGCTCTAGTTTCTGATTTCTATACATCTTCAGGGGTTGAGGCAAGTTGCTCACAAATTCCTCTACCTCTAACAAGTTTTGTGATGTAGATGTTGACATCAAATTCCATTACTTTTGTGATCCACCCTGCTCTTTTCTCACCGAGATCTTTGTTCAACAAAAACTCCTTCACACTTGGGTGTGCAACTAAAATATGAATCTTATTGCTTGAAACTAGAGGCTTGAACTTCTCTAGGCTTCTGATTACAACAAGAACATGTTTCTCAACAAATGTATATTTCTCCTCATAATCAGCAAGTACTTGGCTAAAGAAAGCTATTGGCTATTCTAAATTACCCCTATTTTTCTGAATCAACATAGCAAAGATTGAACTAACACTGCTAAAAGCATAGAAAAAGAAGTCCTTGGAGAAATCTGGATTTACCAATGTTGGAGCTGATGCTAAAGATTCCTTGATTTCTTCAAAACTATGTTTTTCTTCTCTAGTCCAACTGAAAACTGCATTCTTTTTAAGCATGGCAGTCAAGGGCTATAGTAACTCTACAACATCAGGAATGAATCTTCTTAAAAAGTTGATTCTCCCTAAAAAGCTCTGCAATCCTTTCTTGTGATTGGGTAATGGCAGTTCAAGTATAGCTTTAACTCTTTTAGGGTCAATGGTAACTCCATCTTTTGACACTATGTGACCTAACAACTTACCTTCATGAACTACAAAAATACTCTTTGTCAGATTGAGAGATATTCCATATTCTCTACATTTTTCAAAAACTTGTTTGAGATGTGACAAGTGCTCATCTTCATTTTTTGAATATACAGTTATGTCATCTAAATAAACCAGCAAAAATTTTTGGATTAAACTTTGAAATGCCATATCCATGGCACACTGAAAGGTGGCACCAAAATTAGATAAACCAAAAGGAATTCTCCTATAAGCCATGCTGCCCTATTTTGTTGTAAATGTTGTTTTATACTAATCCTCCTCCTTGATAAGAATCTGGTTATAACTAGAATACCCATCTAGAAGAGAAAATCTCTCTGAACTAGCAACAACTTGGAGAATTTGTTCCATAGATGGTAAGGGGTAATGATCTTTCAAAGACGCTCTATTAAGGTCTCTAAAATATACACATAATCTTACCCCATCACTCTGTTTTCTAACCAAGATGTGTGTTTAATTGGAAATACGATACCCCCTTCAACTAACTCAGTTAGCTCTTTGATCATTAAAGGTTCAAGCTTGGGGTTCAATGGTCTCTGTTTTTGTCTAACAAGCTTGGCACCAGGTTCTAACTCAATGGTATGTTGTGCAATATGAGGATCAAACCCTCTTAAGTTGAAATACTACCAAGCAAAAACATCATGATACTCTTGGCAAAAAAAAATGAAAACTCTCTTATCTTCAACTGAGCAGATTTTTCCTAATTTGAGAAGCTTACCTTTAAAGATTTCAACTTCCTCATAATGATCTTCTTTGACTTGAATGCTGACTTTGTTCTTCTTAAGCTGATCATTCAAATTGAATATGGATTCCAAGGTAACCATCCCTTTGGGAAGTTTATTTGTCTTCAGCTGTATCACTTGATCATCATACTGTTGTTTAAACTTTTCCTAGTTCACCATAGAAAATTGATCCTCTTGGAGCAGAAAGGTTAAAATCTACTCATCATTCTCAAATACCTGCCAGTTAATCTTGTTATCAAGAATTGACGGCCTGATAACCACCTTAACATACTACTGTATTTTTTCCTTTTTAATATCGCCTGGGATATCAAATTGTGCTCCAATTGCTGCAAGTCTATCAGCATGCTTATTCTGATTTTGTGGAATAGAAATCAGATTGAAGGCATTAAATTGTTCAATTATGTTCCATACTCTATTTCTGTAAGACTTCAAAGCATCATTCCTGGCAGCATTCAACCCCCTAACCTGATTAACTATCAGTTCACTATCTCCATAGACTTTCAAACAGTCAATTCCTCTTTTCCTTGCCCACTCAAGGTCTTGAATGAGTCCTTCATACTCAACACTATTATTAGAACATGCAAAAGTGAAACGAAAAGCTGAAAAGTACTTATCACCCTATGGAGAAATCAACATTGCACCTCCACCTGCTCCATTCTTGCTTCTGGAACGATCAAAAAATATTTTCCAAAGTCCACCTTGCTATTGCAACAACTGATTTGTACCCTTTTCAAGGTTAGGAACATTTGCATCAGGTTCAAGCATCACATAATTACCCATACCGACATCTTGAATAAGGTCTTCAAGACTATCCAACACATTTTCAGTCACCCATTTGTGTAACAACACATCAGGAACAAGTTCTGCTCGAAGTTCTTGAGCGGCAACCAACTCATTGTTAGTAAAAATGACACAATTTGTGTCTACAACAGTATGAACAACATTAATGGGACTTGGGTTATATGGCTCAATGTGATCTTTAGCCAACTTCTCAGATTTAATGGTAACTTTGGTTCCATATCTAGTTCTAAACAACATATGTGACCAATTGACTGACACATAACCACCTATCTTAGCCGTAAAATCTCTTAAGAGGCATAACGAAAAGAAAGGTGGGAGATCTATGACATATATATCCTAAGGAACTGAAAAATTCAGACAAGCATGAAGGGTAAGACTCAAATCTTTAATAACACCCAATGTATTAATAGAAGTACCATCCAATTGAATTACTCCTTTCTCTAAAGGCTGATACTTTAGTCTAAGCTTGTCAGCAATCTGCTTTGGCATTACTGAGCTACTAGCTCCACTATCTACCATACAATTATGAATTAACTTATCACCTAGGATTACAAACACGTAAAATGGAAGTGGTTTGACTTCTTTTCCTGCCTGTTTACTGGGCCGTTTATTATCTTTTTGAGGATTATTTGTCAACACAGTTCTATCTTGACCTATTGGAGATTCAAATTCATTAGACACTTTAAAATTTGACAAAGTTGAGTGTAACATATCTTTTTGACCTGGTATCACTAATGAATCCCACATAGACATCGTTCCATTCATCCTTTTCATACTATCAAGAATATTATAGGGTGCAGCTGGGTTCACTTTATGATGAACCTTTATACCAACCTGATCAACTTGCAAGTGTGGCTACTCCTTAACTAGGAGTTGCTGATTTCTTTGCAAACCACAATTCACTTGAAATGTAGATGGTTTTGCAGCTGTTGCTTTTCCTTTATCAGCTGCTTAATCAAGCTCGAAAGCTCTTTTCTTTGCTCTTGTGTTGGCTAAAACTGAATAATTATCTACATTCAATCCATAGAATTCTTCACCTTGCCAGTTAAGTAGGGTAGTATCATTGGTAAGTTGATCTTGGTGTTGTGAAGATGCATCATTGAGTGCATTCTGCTGTGAACTTGAGGGACTCTGTAAAATAAGTGCCTGATTAATGAGTCCATTTGAGCAAGTGGCTTGATTGTGAGATTAGTTGCAAGGGTAACACCACTCATAATCTGCTGCTAAGTTGTTTTGAACAGGGACAAGATCCTTAACTGCACTAATAGGTGTTGGAGCATAAGCCTGAAGAGGTCTACTATTTACACTTTGTCTTGGGCCCTAGTAATTGGCCTGATAAGCCTATCTATTACCTTGATATTGTTGTTGTTAACCCAAATTTTGTTGTTGATAAGGCCTGTTATATGATTGTTGTTTTTCCAGGATCACAAGCTTATTACCAAAAGTCTATAATAAACTTTTGATCTCCTGTAACTCATTTGAAGAACTTGAAATGGTAGCTTCTTGTGTAACAACTGCTAGAATGGTAGTTGATGTTGCTAGAATAGGTGGTAAAGGTGCAAAAGGTAGTATCTACAAATGGATATCCACATGAATATTTGGAAATATAGGCATTGGTGGCCTAGGAGGAAGTTTACCTGCTTGTATTAGGTTGTTTTCAACTCTGATTGCTATTTCAAGTGCATTTGGTAGAGAAACACCTTGCATTGATTGTATCATGACAACTATATCACTGTTAAGGGCTTTCAAAAAGTACAAAAATGCATATTTTGGAGGTGGTCTCATTGTTGTAGGGATTCTATCCTAGGTTCTTTGAAATATAAAATTGAAATCATTCATTTGCTCCTGAGGAGCCCTCCTAAGTGTAGTTAATTGTTCCAACAAAGATAAATTATCAGACTTGTCCTGAAACTGCCTATGTAATTTGTCACCCAATTCATCCCAAGTGGCAATTGAACCTACTCCAAGACTCCCAAACCACTATAATTCTCTTCCTTTGAATGAAGCTATAATTAGTCTCACAACTATGTCTTCTTGTGTGATATGATGCACACCACAAAAGGAAGCAACATCTCGTATATGTTCAATTGGGGTAGTCTGATCTTTCCCACTAAAAATTGGTAAGATTTTCAAAGTTGTTATTGGAATGTCGTTTGTGTTGTAACAAATTTAATGGACTAGCTCCATTGAAAGCAACAAATGGTTGATTTCTTGGAGTAGCCATTGGAGGTGGCTGAGGTGGGTTTACTTGCACTCTAGGTGAAACAAAAACTAGGGAAGCAATATGAGATCCCATAGATGGAGGAGTAGATTTAGTTCTTCTAGAATAGATAAATGTTGTCCTTGGCCTTTCTATTGCTCTGCCTTGTCTTGTTGGTGGTGACAACTGCAAATATTCAAAAGGAACTGAGCTGCTCCTTGTTTGAACTCTTCTCATAAACTTTAAAAGCACTAATTTTGAAGTTCTTTCCCTTTATGGAGTCGCCAAGTATGCAAAAATCACTTCTGCCAAGTTTGAAACTTGTTGGTTGCATACCAAACCAACAATATAAGGTGGAATTGGTCCCACCAGGTGTGCCAGAAACTATTATCCACTTGGATTTTGCACCCTGTTGAATGCAAAATTCAACAATCCAGTGTAACATGGGAAGACCTCTAAAGCTCTGGCTTCTTGTAAATAGAGGTAAACCTCCAGAGAAGGCCGACTTCCTTTGTGCTACCACCTAACTACTAATTTTGTAAAGGAAAAGAGTAGAAGGATAAAACATTAAAACTAATGAAAACATTATCTCTGTGGTGATGCACCAAATTTACTAAGAAGACATATAACACAGTTGAAACACACAATTTCAGTTAATGACAAAAGCATTGTCGTACACAACTCAATCACATACATTTTTTGCATAAAAATTTCATGAAAAGGTTCATATGGATACACTCCTAGAAGGAAGAAATAACTTCACAACTAGAGAATACTACATTTTAAACACATTTCACAACCTGCAAAAATACATATTGCTTTATAGAACGGTGCTGAGATAAGACATAACCACAAGGAATCATATAGTTTCACAAGCAGTTTCATCAATTATATGAAAGCACATGATTTAATAGAGAGATCAAAAAGGTAAAGTGCTTATACTCATTGATTTCAATGGTGAACACTGATATACATGTCTGTCATGAGCTACAAAACATAGCCTCTCTTCTGCAAAGAACTCCACAAGTTACAAAAGCAGAAAAGTACCAAGTAAGAACAGCTACACAAAGAGGCAAAAAATGCCACATATACGAAAGTCCCAGCCCCTAAAGCTTACAAAATATCAGCTTTTAGAAAAAAAACTTCCCCTTAGATCTTTTGAAGGAAGTTAATGTTGCATTAAACATGTGTCCCTGCTATCCATGTCGGTGAAGAGTTGCTCCAGGGATGTCCTCCTTGATCTTTTGCAACCAGAACATTAACTTCTAGTCTTCGTGTCCACCTTCAAACCTCCTTTCCGAGCTGCTTTGAATGCCTTGAGGCACTATCATTAATGTCTACCCACCCTTGCTAGTTGACACCCCAGCTGTCCCTGCGGTCTCTGTCCTTCTGGAAGTAGGATCAATTTTTTTCCTCAGATCCCCACACTTGTGTTCACCGAGTTGTTCCATTGATTTTGACTTTAGAGCAGATCCATGTTGGTTTACATTTTGTTGATCCTCCTCTCACTGGTCAAACTGCCACGGTTCACTAGTAGCTTCCTCTGATTGGTTGAACATATGCTATGTAGATTTCCAGATGTTCAAGGGTTGTTTAAACCAAATTGCATGTTGGTGAGACACTAACCATGTCTCCTCGATGTGATTAGACTTCACAGCAGTGCTTGTCATAGCTTACATCCATCGGAAAGAGTTCATATCGACTCATAAAAGTCATATCGACATCCCTAAAACCATCGACAAGACTATCATCTTTAGCCAGACATCATGGTGAGCCCTTAAGAATCATACTGATACTGCCATTTTATCACCCAGACATCCACATTCGGCAAGAGTTCTCAGCGAAGTCAGTAGTAGACCCATCACTATCGGCAATAAAAAACATCAGTCAGGAAGACATTTCATTGAGGCCATTTGATTTTTCTGAGACCTCGCTCCATCGGCAGGACATTTCCACGAGGGTAGACAAGTCTCCCCGATGTCGGCCTTATGAACAACTTTCAGTGTGACTCCCACTGGTTGGGAAGACATTGTAGTGAGGGCCTTCATTTCTTTGTGATGACATCCCTATTCGCCAAGACCTCACAGCAAATGCGAACCCTTCTCCCCGATGATGGCTTTGTGAATAACTGTCAGCAAGAATTTCATTTGTCAACATGACCTTACTCCAAAGCCACCATCTCCTAGCGAGCTCAGACCCTCCTTCAAGGAGACCACCATCAGTTAGTGAGACCTCTCATTAAGCTCCTCCCATTTCGGTGAGACCCTGTCCCATCGGTGAGATATCACAACGAGTGCAACAACTTTCACCGAGACCACGTGTTGTCAGCAAGACATCTTGACGAGCCCAAAACCATTCAGCGTGACTTCTTTCTTTGGTGAGACCCATGGTGATTGGAAAGACCTCTCATCAAACATAGATGTCTTGGTGACTTGAGGAAAAAGTTAACCCACTTGGTGCCCCCCTCGAATACTTGAAAAATAGGCCCATGCCTGATTGAGCCCGTAGATAAAAATCGGGCAACACTTAGTATTTTAAATGGAATGGTTAAGTTTGTTTATATGTAAAGTGTATTTAATGTGCTGATAACTATGAAATGGGAGTGCCTCAAGTAATTGGATCATGGGATGATGAGCCCCATTTTCATCATCAAAGTTCTAGATGCTTCCTCTTAAGCTCTATATTCTTGTTGGGACACCAAATTTGCACCTTGTTTGCTAAGCTTTTCCAATTGCACTTAGCAAATTTGGACCAACATTGGAATGCTTTCAGGTTGTGGGTAACCTATTTGAAGGCAGACCTCTGGATTTTGGACTAGTTTCCCCATTTGATATCACTTAACTATTGAATTTATAAGATAAGGGTAAGGATTGCATGAAAATAAACCTAATTGTAAAAACCTAAAGTGATGCACCAAAAGGTCTATAAATAATGCTATTAAAAGGAAAACAAAGATTTCACAATTAACAACACCACTAATAACACAACTTACAACCTGTAAACATACACCTGCTAAATAGATGCATAACATGAGACAAGCTTGCAAGGAAGGATAAATTTCACAAAGCAAGCTGATCAATCATTAACAACATACATGAGAAATGAGAAATGAGAAGGTAAAAGTGTTCTACTTTATCAATTCAAAGTGCTTACTATATATTAGGTCTGTCTGAGTTACAATGCAACTTCATGAAAAAATAACTCCAAGATAGTAGCTATCCTCTTGCTGAAAAAGAAAGAACTCGTAAAATGTTCAAAAATAAACATACTTAACCAACACCCACCAAAACCTCCCACACATGTGCTTCTAGAAGATTATCCTCAGATAAAACAAAAATGGCCCCAAAAGAACCTTCTAGAAGTCTCTAAAATGCCTTCTACATGGAGAAAAAACAATCTAAGTCAATAGCCATCCCAAAAGTGTGACAAATATACCTCCAGCTGGCCTCATTCTTCACCAAAATAGTCTAAATAGTATCTCACACCTCCCACACCTCTGCAAGTCATAATTGGTCCTATTTCAACACTTGACCATATTCTCCATTATGCAGTATGTGTGTTTTTGACAACACATGGCCTATTAAAGCATTAAAGAGAGTGATTTTGTTAAGTGATTTACAAAACACTAGTTAGAAAAACACTTTATGATTGAGCATAAATCAAAGGGCCCCACCATAAATATGTATTACATTTCTATTTAAAAGCAAGATGAAAGTGATTTCCAGATTACTTACATGATATCTTCAAATATGGAATAAAATGTAACATGTAATGTTATGGAAAAAAGATATCAAAAGCTTCTAAGGCACTTTGACCATCAACCTACCATATTCTGCATTCTTGAACCCACCCATGTCATACTTCATTGGTTTGCAAAGGCATATATTATCAATAGCACTTGGCCAATAAGGTTGTCCTCCAAGACTCTTTGAAGGCATTTTCCACCATGGTATTGGCAAAAGAGAGGCATCACTTAAGGGTCTCATGAAAACACATTGTATTGCACACCTAGCATAAGTCAAAATAACATAAGGCATAAAATGCCTAGGTGATAATACATGACATAATTAAAACTTAGCAAAGCTTTTTAAAATGGGAACGTTTATAAGGCATGAAATGCCTAAGGGAGAATACAAGTTCGACCCCATCATATTTATCATGTGTTTGGTTTTTAAAATAAGGGATAAAAAGTCCCATGCATATGAAAATAAGGGTCAAACCCTAATGATAATACCGGAATGATACATAAAACACCATCTTTTGGTTGCTTTAAAGAATTTTGAAACATGATGTTCTGCCACTAGGGTTTGAGAAAACATAGGAAAATGACATTGACATTGGTTTTTCAATTGGTTTTTGACATTTTTTGCATAAAAAATACCATGGGAACTCAGGTATTTGTGTATTCTTGGCATAAACTTGCATTTTTTGAATTTGGAGGCTATTTTTGACTTACAAGTCGTGGCCATGAATAGACTTTGATGGACTTTCTATGTTGCATTTTTCTCTGTGGTTATTCCCCTTGCTTACAACTGCCATGGGGGGTTAATGAAGCTTAACAGGGAGCTTTTTAAAATGGCACAACTCTGTGCATCCTAGTGTTTGAGCTTAGGTTATCTCCTAGCCGACCTCCATATTGTCTTTTCCTCTAGATAGTGAGCAAGAGAGCTCGAATAGAAGCTTTCAAATGTCTCATTTTGCTTCTATACTATGGAATTGCTTAGAAAAGCTTCATTAAATGCAAACTTGAATAGACTCATTTCTTTTCTGTTGTTTTCCTCACTTACAAAAGCTCACTGGCTGCGACCATGAATAGAAAAGGTGTCATTATGCTTCATTTCTAAAAACCCTCCTATAATCTTTTGACTTTCCTTCTTCTTTTTCATAAATCTTGACAAAATTAAAAACCAAGCTGGGGTTCTCGAAAAAGAAAAGAAAATTGGAATGTGGCTCGGCCCTCATCATGTGAACTAGGTTTTCTTGCATTTGTTATTTTCTGTCTTTTTCTTGCATCTTGAGAAAAAACCCCTGCTTGGGTTTCCCATAGCATTCATTTTGTTGAAATCCTTAACTGTTTGCAAAGAACCCAAATTGGTCACTAGATTTTTGTACAAGCTCAGAATTATTGCAAGAAATAGATGATTTTTGCAAGTTTATTTCATCTTTCAAGTAAAGAGAAAGCGATGCTGCTCCATTTGATCAAAACCCCAAGTGGGTTTTTATATTTGCAAGAAAAAGGCCACTCCATACCACGACCTGCCATGATGCATAAATGGATTTTCATTTTTGTAGAATGCTTTCTTTATAATCTCTGCATTTTCCTTTTTAGTTTGTTGATATTCATTTTGCTTGGCCCATGAAAAAGATGCACTATTTTGAAGTTTCATCTTCACTTAATTTGTAGATACACTATCATCTTAATGATCTTTCTTTTCTTTTCTGAACAAATTGAGATAATTACCTTAGTAATGGAGTATGGAATAAGGTCCTTTTGAGCTCAAGAAGTGGAACATTATGTGACATGCATGAAATTTTTAATAGTTCCTTGACACTGGTGCATGTTGGACCATATCTCTTACAAGTTCCTTGGCCTTACTCAAGACTATATCCAATGATTTCAAAACTTTTTGTAAAATCTCATGTAAAACTGTGTTTGATTCTTGAACGTGATTTAAAAGAGGCTTCAGAAACTTTAATGAGTAACCAGATTGTGGAAGTCATATGACCATAACCAACTTCATTACTAAACCTTTTAAAATTGAATGAGAATCCCTAAGAGGTGGATAGTTGGAACAAGAGCTACACCTCTCTACTATTCCACAATAAAACACTGCCCTATAGCCTACTTTACTTGTTGTTGTGCCATTCATGGGATCATTGTATTGTTGTCCCATTCACTCCCTTAGTATTGTCCCTATAGCTATGTGCTATGTTAGGGAGATCCAAACCAAGGTATCACTCATTTTTTATAAGCTTTTTGTGCTATTGCATTATAGCTTTGGCCATGTCTCCTGCTGGATATAGAGCTATTGCAAGATACTGATCACAATTGGTAGAAAGGGTAGACATGACTATCAATAACCAAATAGCTCAAACCGTTAAGCAATATTTGCTTCATTTGCAAGTATATATCAGCTCTACAGTAAAGGCAACTGAAGGATACATCCTTAGCAATATTTTTAACAAGAGGTGACATAGGCACTGTTAATGATGTAAAGACCCAACTTATATGTTGTCCTCCATAACAACATTATAGCATTTGTGACTATCACTTCCATTAACTGCCTTTTACCCTCCTTTGACAGTGACTATCTTGCCACCCTAGAGACTGTGCATTTTTCTACTTAATTCCCAGTCTCTCCCTTCTAACACTTGCACTGTCTTGGAATCTCCTACCACCTATTGTCATGAACTTTGACTGTTATCTCCCAATGACTGTCCACCCTTTATGATTTCCTTTAAAGGTTATAATTGCTTGTCTCATATCATGATTCCATTAAGCAAATATTTTTCATTGATGATAGTGCACTAGTATTGCCATTGAAGCTTTGTTTCCATCTATGGTTTTGGTATCAAGCTTGTTCTGAAACCCTTCTTTTTCTATAAAATCCTATCAACCTATTTCCATTCGTGATAGGAACTTGCTTAATTTAACCACCATTTGAGACTGCCACTAGCCTTTTAGCATTATGATTGCTCATCATTTCCTTGATGGCTATTTAGATTTTCCTCAAAGTCCTGCATAGTCATTAAAACTATGACTTGCACATAGTATAGCCCTTCAGACTATTGGCAACCTTGATCTCACTCACTAACATAAGTTGATAGCTCAGTATAGAGAGTGGAGGCCCCCCTATTTCTTCTCAACTTCAAGACTTTCAAATTTGTGAATCCTTTTGTCATCAACATTTAATTAGCAATCTCCTCCTCCAATGATACTACACACTTCATGACTCCACTCCTTGTCATGGTTCTTCAAGACATCTATGACTGATGTCTCCTCCAAAGTATATTGACAAGGCCACATTGGATTTTGCTTATTCCTTATTGCTTTTTCACTGGATCACGAGAATCTTTAAAATTTGTGCCTTATCACCATGAACAGACACTGTGTAACACAAACACCATTCATTTCTGAATCTCAAAATTGAACTCCTCATGGGGACTTGACTGCTCCCTACACCATTCTTCCATGTTACCACTTGTAGTCCATTTAACTAGTGACTTCAACACATTCACTAGATATTGCAGTGATAAAAATCCACTGATGCTTTTTGTGCATGAGTTGTGAATATAAGGCTAGTGACTATACAAGAGAAACCTTAAAGGAAGTCTCCTCTTGCAAAACATTGAAGGAAGCTTGAGTTCTTTCACCCAAACCCCCAAAATGGGATACTCTTTTCACTGCATCCTTGTCATCATGAAACTTAGATCACTATGATTGGTATCTCCTTGAATCATCACTGCTTGATTGTCATTAGTAACTTGTCTTCACTGCCTTTACATGCATTGTTGCCAAACATTGATCCTACCAATGTATATGATTGTCCAATTGGAAATGATTACATCATATGAGGGTTTCGTTTATGTCATGACTTATTGTAATGACATATTTATGATATGCACATGTCTCTATCAACTAGAGTTAATGTTTCCTAAATTTCTTTGCCTTTTTTGTGCTTTTCCTTCAAACATCATGCATAGAGTGTAACAGGGCAGCTTGTTTGCCTCATTCATTATTGTTGTCCCTACATTCATTAAGTCTTGTAGCATCCCCTTATGAACACTGTTGTTTATGATTCACTTGTACCATGTCATTGATTCAACTATTATTCTTTTCTCTGTTATGTACAACAAATTCACAATCTCATCATTTTGATTTTATTTGACAGCCACCTGTCACATATGTGGGTGACCTAATAGCTCACTTTCCTATGTGATGAGTGATTGCCCAATAGGGTGTGGTGAGAGGGGCTTGACGAAAACCTGAAATGCTTCCTCATCATTTAATAGATGCATAATTGAACTTGATGCATCTTCAAAATCACTTCCTTTTATAAAAATGGATCAAGGGTCCACTTAAGAAGATTGAAAGACATATCAACACAATATGATGCATCTTTTGAATCTGATAATGAAAGTTGATTAACTGGTATGATTCCATATTGATTTAATGCATTGATAAGAAATAAATCTTTGATCAAGTTGCTCAATTTCCTTTTCTTTCAAAGTATGTTGAGCTCTACCCTTGTGGGAGGCACATTTACCCCACATGCTACATTTGATCTGATAATGAAACAATAATTACGATTTTCCTAAATCTGCACATGAAGCATTTATAGTTAGAAAATAAATGCATATGTTGAATGTTTTGGTTTAATGCACTTATGGATTAGTTTATACATGCATAAGTAGGTTTGTATGCAAGGATTGAATCATTCATTAATTAGAGCCTCGCTCTAACACCATGTTTTCTTCAAATGTAGGGTGAGGAGTGCTATAGAGCTAGGATGGACACAAGTAGTTTCGGGCAGCAACAACATGATAACAGGTGACTTGTAACCAGTGATTCACAGAAAATGACTGGTTCCATTCTTACATGCACATTCTCTTTTGTTTCCTTCTACTTATTCATGTATAAGTTGTTTCATATTTTCATTTGAATAAGAGAGCTATTCCCTTGGCTTGTGAGGGACATATACCTTAATGATTATCAATAAAATAAATTACATTTGAATACATCATTCTATTTCACATTTGCTGTGATGCACCATTGAAATGGAAAAAAATGTAATCTAATTTACTTTGACAATCACTCCTTCATGTATGTTGAAACTAGCAGTTTTATGAGTTATCTTTAAATGTTTAAACAACATGAAAAGAACAACACTATGGTTACCTAATTTTAGATAAAAGCTAAAAATTAGATAGCATTTATGGGGACATCTACTATATGTTTTCCTGCTAAACATGAGACTAGCTACCTTTTGTGTTATCCATTGGACATGGCGTCACTTAGAAAACCAACATTACTTGAAAACAACATTGCAAATAGCTATAACTCATAACACCAGCAAGAAACACTTTGAAAACCAAGGAAAAAAACAATGCAGAAGGAAAACTACCGCCTAACTATGTAGAAGAACACTTAGGGAAAACTAGAAAACCTAACTAATGTGCATCAACTTTTAGAGGAAAGAAAATATACCCTAATATGTTCAAGGGAAGTTTTAGATCATACCTCAAAACAGAGTTTGAGGTGTATCCCATTGACTGGGATAGGCATAGCTTCTCCATCCATTGATGATAGTTGAAAAGCATTGTGCTCTTTGCACTCTATAGTGATAAACAGGCCACTCCACATGCTATCAAACTTGGTATGCTTTATAGGCCTGCTCATCAATTCATCCCATTTTAGAACCACATCTCCCTCTTTGAACACCCTGGGTGTTGCTCTTTTATCAAACACCCTCTTGGTTTGGAGTTGATGCAGCTCCATTGTTTTCATGGCTCTACCTCTAGTTTCATCTAGCTCCATTAGCTGTGCATATCGGACAACCATTGGGTCCTCTTCAAACATTTCAAGTTGGTTCATTATATCAAGAGCTGGAAGCTCAACTAATAAAGGCAACGTTTCCTCTTTACCATATACCAATACATAAGGGGAGGTTCCAATGGAATTCTTTGGAGTTATCCTATCTGCCCACTAGGCAGACTTTAACTTGTTATGCCAAGTTCTTTGGTTATCTTCCAAAATCCTTTTGATGATCCTGATTAGGTTTTTATTGGTTGACTTAGCCAAACCATTACCTTGAGGCTAATAATTTGATGAGGTATTTAGATGGATGCCATTTTTTTACAGCCCAGTCACTTACTCTTAACCCAAAAAATGCCAAAGCATTATCATAGCTGATTGATTTAGGTACCCCAAATCTGGTTACCAAATCATCATAAAAATTTAAAAAAACACTTTCATTGGCTTCCTTCAAAGCCACTACTTCAGTCCATCATGTGAAATAAGAGGTTGCAGTAAGTACCCACCTGTGACCTACACTTGAAGGTGGATTAATGGAACCTACGAAATCAATGCCCCATCTCATGAAGGGCTACTCTACTTGAATAGGATGCAATGGTAAAGCTAGCAACCTCTCTTTGCCTACAAAAATGGCACATTTTACACACTTCCTGGCCCAAGCATGGGCATCTTTAAACAAGCTTGGCCAATAATAGCCAGCTCTCATGATTTTCCATTCAGTTGTTCTTGGGGCAAAATGACCCCCTACAGTTCCATCATGGAACTCATGAAGTACTTTATCAACTTGATGTTGATCAATGCATCTTAGAAGGACACCATTAATGTCCTTTCTAAAAAGAATGTTTCCAATCAAATCATAAGGAATAGACTACAGTCTGAAATACTTATGTTTGGATTTATCTAGACCTGGTGGACACTCACTAGTTTGCAAAAAGTGAGTCACATCTTGCACCCAACCTGCATTTGTTGTAGTTGCATCTGCTTCAAGCCCGTTATCAGTAACCAGAACTACCTCTGTTTCTAGATTTCCTTCATTTTTAGCCTTCGTAGCTAGCTGTTCACACAACCCTTTACCCCTGACAAGCTTTTTTATCTTGATGTCAACATCATACTCCATAAATTTTGTAATACAACCTGCCATTTTACCATTTAGATCCCTACTTAGCAACAATTCCTTCACACTTGGGTGAGCAACCATTAAATGTACCTTGCTATTAGAAATCAGGGGTTTGAACTTCTTCAAGCTTCTGATGAAAGCTAGTACATGTTTCTCTACAAAAGTATATCTTTGTTCATACTCCTCTAATTGTTGGCTAGAAAAAGCAATTGGTTGTTCTAGGCCAACTTCATTCTATTGTACCAGTATTGCAGAAATTATATCAATGCTACCAAAAGAATATAAAATGAAGTCTCTTGAGAAGTTTGGGTTTACCAAAGTAGGGGTTGTTGATAAAGCTTCCTTTATGACTTTGAACTATGCTTGGCCTCCTTGGTCCAGCTGAAACTAGAATTCTTTTTTAACATTGCAGTTAGTGGTTTCAACGGATTGGCAATGTCAAGAATAAACCTTCTGATGAAATTGATTATGCCAAGAAAAATTTGTAGCCCCTTTTTATGGCTAGGCATGGGTAGATCCAAAATGGCACTTACTCTTTCTGGATCAATGATGATCCCCTATTTTGACACAATATGTCCTAAAATATTTCCTTCATGGACAACAAAGATACATTTCTTGGGGTTGAGGGATATACCATACTCCCTACACCTCTCAAATACTTATTTCAGATGTGTAAGGTGTTCATCAGCCTTCTTCGAAAACACAGTTACATCATCAAGGTAAATAAGTACTAGTTTGTGAATCAAACCTTTAAATGCCCTTGCCTATTTCCCTCTGAAATGTGGCACCAGCATTGGACAAGCCAAAAGGAATCCTTTTATAAGCCACGGTGCCCCATTTTGTGGTGAAGGAAGTCTTGTATTGATCCTCTTCTTTGACTAAAACTTGGTTATAACCTGAATAACCATCAAGTAATGAGAATCCTTTTGAACCAGCTATAATTTGTAGAATCTGCTCCATTGAGGGCAATGAATAATGATCCTTTAGTGAGGCTTTATTGAGGTTTATAAAGTCAACATACAACCTAATTTCACCCTTTTTCTTTCTAACCGGGACAACGTTAGAGACCCATGAGGAGTGTTTGATTGGAAAAATGATGTCTCCCTTAATTAGTTTGGTCAACTCTTTTTCCATAAGAGGCTCAAGTTTTGGGTTTAAAGGCCTTTGTTTCTACCTAACAGGTTTTGAGTTTGGCTCAAGCTCTATAGTATGTTGGGAAATTTGGGGATCAAAGCCTTTCAAATTAGAATATTCCCATGCAAATACATCCTAGAACTCTTGACAAAGGGAAATAAAAACTTTCTTATCTACAGGTGAACAAATTTTTCCAACTTTAAGGAGCTTATCTTTGAAGATTTCAAGCTCTTCATAGTGTTCTTCTTTGACCTACATGCTGGTTTTACTCTTTTTAAGCTAGTCATTTGTGCTGAAAATGGATTCCAAGGTGACTAGACCCTTGGGTGGTTTGTTGGACTTCAATTGGATGATCTAATCATCATATTGTTGTTTGAGCTTCTCTTGGTTGACTACTGCAAATTCATCTTCTTGCAGTATGAAGCTCAAATCCTATTCATCACATTCAAAGACTTGCCAATGAACGTTATTATCCATAATAGAAGGTTTGATAACTATTTTAACATATGGCTGTAACTTTTCCTTCCTAATTTCACTTGGAATATCAACTTGACCACCTATGGTAGCCAATCTATCATCATGCTTATTCTGATCCCTAGGAATAAAAATTAGATTGAAAGCATCAAACTCTTTTATCATATCCCACACCATGTGTTTGTAGAATTTTAAAACATCATTCTTAGTGACATGCAGACCTCTCACTTGATTGACAATCAATTCACTGTCACCATGCACTTGCAAGCAACCAATTGCTCGATTTTGTGCCCATTCCAAGCCTTGAACCAAACCCTCATATTTAGTATTGTTGTTAGTACAAGAGAAAGGAAACCTAAAAGTAGAGTAGTACTTGTCACCCTGTGGGGACACAAGCATTGCACCCCCACTAGCACCATTATTGCTTCGAGAACCATCAAAGAACATCTTCCATACTCCATCTTACTGATTTGATTATTGTCCCACCTCCTTTTCGAGGTTTGGAATCACTGAATCAGGTTCATGTAGCACATAGACACCTAGACCAGTTTCCTCAATGTTATTATTTGGGCCATCAATAACATTCTTTGATGTCCACTCACTTATCAGTGCATCTGGTATACTTTTTGCTTGCAACTCTTAAGCAGCAACAAGTTCATCATCACTAAAAATAGCACAATTAGCATTAACCGCACTTGGAACATAGGGTTCAATGTTATCCTTAGCAAGTTGCTTAGATTTGGTGACTACCTTAGTCCCATATCTTGTTCTAAAGACCATATGAGACCAATCTGATGATAGATAACCTCCTATCTTGGCAATGAAATCCATTGACAGACATAAAGCAAAATACGAAGGTAAGTCAATAATATAGATGTGTTGGGGAATGGAGAAATTGGGACAAGCATGTAGGGTAAGGCTTAAACCCTTGATAATACCTACAATATTAATGGCTGTCCCATCTAATTGTACAACTCCCTTCTCAAGAGGCTAATACTTCAGTCCTAACTTATCAAAAATCTATTTGGGCATAATAGAACTACTTTCCCTTGAATCCACCATGCAATTGTGAACTATTTTATCTCCTATTATCAAGGACGCATAAAATGGTGGTGGTTTGAAATCCTTACTTGGCTGTTTACTACTGTCTTGAGCTATATTCATCAGGACAACCTTGGGTTGAGTTGCTGGTATATCATTTGAAATTCCTTCCTCGGCTAAGGAAGATTACAACAAGTCCTTTTGACTAGGAATAGATAGGGAATCCCACATTGACATAATCACATTTATCTTTTTCATGGATTCAATAATGTTGAAAGGTGTGACAACATTTACCTTTTGATGAGTCTTTGTAGCAGCAGGGTCTGTCTACAAGTGGGATGGTTGGGGTTGATTCCCAAGTTGTCCACCACCAATGCCTTGAGAATTTATTTGCAAAATGTGTAATATGTGAGGATTGGAAGGTCCAACAACTTCTTTATCTTTGTTTTCTACTTTTCCAATCTCGAGGGCTCTCTTTTTGGCTTGGGTGTTGGCTGCTATTGGAGAGCTATCACTATTTACTCCACAAAACTCTTCTCCTTTCCAATTCAGGAGAGTTGTGTCACTTGTAGAGAGCTCTTGCTGTTGGGATGATTCGCCACTAGGCACATCCTACACACTTGAGCCATTCTGACCCATCAATGCTTGATTCATCACACCATTCAAACATGTAGTTTGATTATGGGCCTGGTTACAAGGATAGCACTAGTCATATTCTACTACAAGGTTGTTTTGAGCTGGTACCATATCTTTGGCTGTATTGATTAGAACTAGATTATATGGCTGAAATGGCCTCAGATTCAAATTTTGTCGTGTACCTTGAAAATGTCCTTGATATGGTTGCTTATTAGTTTGAAATTTTTTTCCTTGACCTTGATTTTGAGACTGCTAGGGCTTGAAACCTTGAAATTGCTACTTTTTAAGGGTTACAAGTTCATTGCCAAAGGTCTGAAGTAAGTTTTCAATCTTTTTTTTGCTACTTTTAATTTCATGTAGCTCCTGAGATGGTCCTTGGGAAAAAAATTACGTGTTAACAACAACTGGTAAAGGGGCTAATTAAGGTGGTGGAAAAGGTGTAGGAGGTTGCATATCAAGAAAAAATGGCATAGGAGGCCTAGGTGCAATCCTTCCAGCTTGTATTAGGTTGTTTTCTGCTCTCACAACTATGTCATAAGTTGTTGGCAAGGTGTTTCCACCCATAGATTGTATTAAAACAACAATCTCACTATTTAATGCTCTAAAAAAATAGAGAAATGCATACTCAATTGGAGGCCTTGTAGTGCCCAAAATTCTATCCCACATTTTTTGGAAACATAAATTGAAATCCGTCATCCATTCGTGAGGAGCCTGTTTAATGTGAGTCAGCTGCTCCACTAATGACAAGTTATCATACTTGTCTTCAAACTGCTTACAAAGTAACTCTCCCAATTCATCCCATGTTCAGATGAAATTGATTGCCAAACTCATAAAACATTGGAGTGCTTTACCTCTGAACGATGCCACTAACAGCCTCAAAGCAACATTTTCTTATGTTATATGATGCACTGAGCACAAATTTGAGATGTCCTTAATATGCTAAACTAGTGTAGTTTGATCTTCACTTGAAAAATATGGTACACTTTTGAGAGCAACCACTAGAATATCATCATGTTGGGCTAATTGAAGTGGACTGTGACCATTGAATGACACAAAAAATTGGTTTCTTGGAACAACCATGTTTGGCACCAAGTTTTGTTGTCTTACTAGGCTAAAAACTCTCACTGCTGGTGGAGTTGAAACTATTTTTTTTGACGAAGCAACAACCTTCCTTGTTGGTCTACCTCTCCTATGGGGTGGTGAAAGCTGCAGATATTCTAATGGGACAAAATTTCCCCTTGTCTGAATTCATTTCATAAGTTGTCACAACACTAATCTATCATTAATTTTCACATTCAGAGTCACTAGATATGCTAGTGTGACCTTTAAAAGTATAAAAATATTGTTGGAAGCATATCAAAACCAGCAAAATGATCTATTTTTCTAGTCTAAAATGACTATTCTATCCCATCGGGCATGCCAAAATTGTTGGGACACCGAATCTGCACCCTGTTTGCTAAGCTTTTCCAATTGCACTTAGTAGATTTGGACCAACATTGGAATGCTTTTAGGTTGTGGGTAACCTATTTGAAAGAAGACCTTTGGATTGTGGGTCAACTTCCCCATTCGATATCACTTAACTATCGAATTTCTAAAATAAGCATAAGGATTGCATAAAAATAAACCTAATGCTAAAAAACCTAAAGTGATGCACCAAAACAATCTAGACCTATTAACAACTTATCATATTTGAATTAATATCACAAAGCTAGACTTACACAACTCACTTGATAACATAGTTTGCATAGATATTTCATTAGAAGGTCTATAAATAATGCTATTAAAAGGAAAACAAAGATTTCACAATTAACAACACCACTAACAACACAACTTACAACCTACAAACACACACCTTCTGCTAAATAGATGCATAACATGAGACAAGCTTGCAATGAAGGATAGATTTCACAAAACAAGTTGATCAATCATTAGCAACATACATGAGAAACAAGAAATGAGAAGGTAAAAGTGCTCTACTTTATCAATTCAAAATGCTTACTGTATATTAGGTCTATCTAAGCTACAATGTAGCTTCATGAGAAAATAACTCCAATATAGTAGTTATCCTCTTACTGAAAAAGAAAGAACTCCTAAAATGTTCCAAAATGAACATACTTAACCAACACCCACCAAAACCTCCCACACATGTGATTCTAGAAGATTATCTTTGGATAAAACAAAAATGGCCCCAAAAGAACCTTCTAGAAGTCTCTAAAATGCCTTCTACATGGAGAAAAACATAATCTAAGTCAATAGCCATCCCAAAAGTGTGACAAATATACCTCCAGCTGGCCTCATTCTTCACCAAAATAGCTAAATAGTATCTCACACTTCCCACACCTCTGCAAGTCATAATTGATCCTATTTCAACACTTGACCATATTCTCCATCATGCAGTATGTGTGTTTTTGAAAACACATGGCCTTTTAAAGAATTAAAGATAGTGATTTTGTTAAGTGATTTATAAAACACCACTTAGTAAAACACTTTACAATTGAGTAGAAATCAAAGGGCCCCACCATAAATATGTATTACATTTTATTTAAAAGCAAGCTGAAAGTCATTTTCAAATTACTTACATGATATCTTCAAATATGGAATAAAATGTAACATCTAATGTTATGGAAAAATAATCTCAAAAGCTTCTAAGGCACTTTGACCATCAACCTACCATATTCTACATTCTTCCCACACATGTCATACTTCATCGGTTTGCAAAGGCATATAGTACCAATAGCGCTTGGCCAATAAGGTCGTCCTCCAAGACTCTTGGAGATCATTTTCCACCATGGTATTGGAAAAAGAAAGGAATCACTTAAGGGTCTCATGACAACACATTGTATTGCACACCTAGCATAAGTCAAAATAACATAAAGCATAAAATGCCTAGGTGATAACACATGACATAATTAAGACTTAGCAAAGCTTTTTAAAATGGGAAAGTTTATAAATCATGAAATGCCTAAGGGAGAATACAAGTTCGACCCCATCATATTTATCATGTGTTTGGTTTTTAAAATAAGGGATAAAAATCCCATCGATATGCAAAGAAGGGTCAAACCCTAATGATAATACTCGAATGATGCAAAAAACACCATCATTTGGTCGCTTGGAAGAATTTGGAAACATGATGCTCTGCTGCTAGGGTTTGAGCAAACACAAGGAAATGACATTGACATTGGTTTTTCAGTCGGCTTTTGACATTTTCTGCATAAAAAATACCATGGGACTCAGGTAGTTGTGTATTCTTGGCATAAACTTTTATTTTTTGAACTTGGAGGTCTTTTTTGACTTATAGGTCGTGGCCATGAATAGACTTTGATGGATTTTTTCTATTGCATTTTTCTCTGTGCTTATTCTCCTTGCTTACAACTGCCATGGGAGGTTAATGAAGCTTAACAAGGAGCTTTTTAAAATGGCACAACTCTGCACATCTTGGTGTTTGAGCTTAGGTAAGCTCCCAACCAACCTCCATATTGTCTTTTCCTCCAGATAGTGAGGAAGAGAGCTTGAATAGAAGCTTTCAAATGTCTCATTTTGCTTCTATACTGTGGAATTTCTTAGAAAATCTTCATTAAAATTTAAACTTGAATAGACTCATTGTTTTTCTATTGTTTTCCTTACAAAAGCTCAGTGGTCAGGCCATGAATAGAAAAGGTGTCATTATGCCTCATTTCTAAAAACCCTCATGTAATATTTTGACTTTCCTTCTTTTTCATAAATCTTGGAAAAATTAAAAACCCTGATGGGTTTCTAGAAAAAGAAAAGAAAACTGGAATGTGGCTCAACCCTCATCATGTGAACTGCGCTTTCTTGCATTTGTTATTTTCTATCTTTTTCTTGCATCTTGAGAAAAAACCCTTGCTTGGGTTTCCTGTAGCATTCATTTTGTTGAACTCCTTAACTGTTTACAAAGGATTTTGTACAGGCTCATAGTTGTTGCAAGAAATAGATGATTTTTAGAAGTTTCTTTCATCTTTCTGGTAAAAGGAAAGCAATGTTGCTCCATTTGATCAAAACCCCAAATGGGTTTTTATATATGCAAGAAAAAGGCCACTTAATACCACAACCTGCCATGATGCATACATGGATTTTCATTTTTGTAGAATGCTTTCTTTTATAATCTTTGCATTTTCCTTTTCAATTTGTTGATATTTATTTTGCTTGGCCCATGAAAGAGATGCACTATTTTGAAGTTTCATCTTCACTTAATCTTTAGATACACTATCATCTGAATGATCTTTCTTTTCTTTTTGGAACAAACTATGATAATTACATTAGTAATGGAGTATGGAATAAGGTCTTTTTGAGCTCAGGAAGTGGAACATTGTGAGACCTGCATCAAATTTTTAATAGTGCTTTGACACTGCTACATGTTGGACCATATCTCTTACAAGTTCCTTGGCCTTACTCAAGACTATATCCAATAATTTCAAAACTTTGTGTAACATATCCTTTAAAACTATGTTTGATTCTTGAATATGATTTAGAAGAGGCTTCATAAAATTTAATGAGTAACTAGATTGTGGAAGTCATATGACCATAACCAGCTTCAATACTAAACCTTTTAAAATTGAATGAGACTCCCTAAGAGGTGGACAGTTGGGACAAGAGCTACACCTATCCACTGTTCCATAGTAAAACACAACCTTGTACCCTACTTTACTTGTTGTTGTGCCATTCATGGGATCATTACATTGTTGTCCCATTCACTCCCTTAGTATTGTCCCTGTAGCTGTGTGCTATGTTAGGGTGATCCAAACCAAGGCATCACTCATTTTTTATAAGCCTTTTGTGCTATTGCATTATAGCTTTGGCCATGTCTCCAGCTAGATATAGAGCTATTGCAAGATACTGATGACAATTGGTAGAAAAGGTAGAAATGACTACCAATAACCATAAAGCTCAAACTGTTAAGCAATATTTGTTTCATTTGCAAGTATATATCAACTTTGCAGTAAAGGAAATTGGAGGATATATCCTTAGCAATATTTTTTACAAGAGGTGACATAGGCATTGTTAATGATGTAAACACCTGACTTCTATGTTGTCCTCCATAACAACCTTATAGCATTTGTGACTGTCACTTCCATTGACTGCCTTTTACCCTCCTTTGAGAGTGACTATCTTGCCACCCTAGAGACTGTGCATATTTCTCCTTAATTCCCAGTCTCTCCCTTCTAAGGCCTACATTTTCTTGGAATCTCCTACTACCTACTATCATGAACTTTGACTATTATCTCCCAATGACTATCCACCCTTTATGATTTCCTTTAAAGGTTATGATTTCCTGTCTCACATCATGATTCCATTAAGCAAGTATTTCTCATTGATGATAGTGGACTGGTATTGGCACTAAAGCTTTGTTTCCATCTATGTTTTTGGTATCAAGCTTGTTCTGAAACACTTTATTTCTATAAAATCCTATCAACCTATTGCCATTAGTGATAGGCACTTGCTTAATGTAACCACCATGTGAGACTGGGACTAGCCTTTTAGCATTATGACTGCTCGTGATTTTCTTGATGGCTATTTAGACTTTCCTCAAAGTTTTGCATAGCCATTAACACTATGACTTGGGCATAGTACAGCCCTTGACACCATTGGCTATCATGATCTCACTCACTGACATAAGTTGATGGCTCAGTATGGAGAGTAGAGGCCCCCCTGTTTCTTCTCAACTTCAAGACTTTCAAATTTGTGAATCCTTTTTTCATGAACATTTCATAAGCAATGTCCTCCTCCAATGATACTACATAGTTCATGACTTTTCTCCTTGTCATGGTTCTTCAAGAAATCTATGACTGATGTCTCCTCCAAAGTATATTGACAAGGTCACATTGAATTTTGCTTATTCCTTACTGCTTCTTCACTGTCTCACTGGAATCTTTAAAATTTTTGCATTATCACCATTAATAGGGTATGTGCAAGATCATTATGAAAAAAATAGGCCCTTAAGTGGTAAAATTTTTAGAAAAATTAGAGTTAGGCAACTTGATGTAAAAATTTGAATAAGTTATCTATATTATTTCAAAAATATGTAAGAATAGAATTTGTAGAAAATTGAATGTAGTTTCTAAACTACTAGGTTTATTTTTATTTTTAAAATCTATTTGGTGAAATTTTGAAATTTCAATGTAGCGATACTTAAATTTTAGAAGTAGGTGTCTGTTTGACCACCCTAACCACAATAAAATGATAATATATTTTTATAATATTTTAGATATAAGTAGATAATTGATGTCCGGATGTGATGCATATATTTTTGTAATTTTTTCCAAGTAAATATTTATTTTTTAATTTTTTATTACAACATTTAAAAATATAAAAACTTGTATGACCACCTTAACTTGGTCAAAAATTCATGAAATTCAATTTTTCATTTTTAATCCTATAGAATGTGAAGCATAGAATGTGGCACATGTTTTGGATTCAAAAACATGATACCTTTTGAAATCTATAGATGTTTTCAATCACCTATCAATCGGGGACTTTAATTGTAATTCAAATAGAAAATGAATAATAATTATTTGTTAAATTCAAAGTAAAGCATAATTTATATTGGTGGAAAGATGAGAATCTCCTTTAAAAAACCTTTTTTTTTTTTATCAATTTTGGGTAAAAAAAAGTCATCAACCACATACCCATCATATTGCCACTTTTTGGCCCATCATGATCCTGCACATACCTAACAGACACTATGTAACACAAATATCATTCATTTTTGAATCTCAAAATTGAACTCCTCATGGGGACTTGACTGCGCCCTACACCATTCTTCCATGTTACCACTTGTAGTCCATTTAACTAGTGACTTCGACACATTCACTAGATATTACAGTGATAAAACTCCACTGATGCTTTTTGTGCATGAGTTGTGAATATAAGGCTAGTGACTATATAAGAGAAACCTTAAAGGAAGTCTCCTCTTGCAAAACATTGAAGGAAGCTTGAGTTCTTTTACCCAAACCCTCAAAATGGGACACCCTTTTCACTGCATCCTTGTCATCATGAAAAGATCACTATGATTGGTATCTCCTTGAATCATCACTGCTTGATTGTCATTTGTAACTTGTCTTCACTTCCTTTACATGGATTGTTTCCCAACATTGATCCTGCCAATGTATATGATTTTCCAATTGGAAATGATCACATCATATGAGGGTTCCGTTCTTGTCATGACTTCTTGTAATGACATATTTATGATATGCACATGTTTGTGTCAACTAGAGTTGATGTTTCTTGAATGTTTTTTCCTTTTTTGTGCTTTTCCTTCAAACATCATGCATAGAGGGAAACAAGGCAGCTTGTTTTCCTCATTCATTATTGTTGTCCCTACCTTCATGGCTGTCTTGTAGCATCCCCTTATGAACAATATTTTTTATGATTCACTTGTACCATGTCATTGATTCAACCATTGCTCTTTTGTCTGTTATGTATAACAAATTCACGGTCTTCACATTTTTATTTTGTTTGATAGCCACCTGTCACATATGTGGGTGACCTAATAGCTCACTTTCGTATGTGGTGAGTGACTGCCCAATAGGGTTGTGGTGAGAGGGGCTTGACGACAACCTAAAATGCTTCCTCATTGTTTAATAGATGCATAATTGAACTTGATGCATCTTCAAAATCACTTCCTTTTATAAAAATGGATCAAGGGTCCACTTAAGAAGATTGAAAGACATATCAGCACAATATGATGCATCTTTTGAATCTGATAATGAAAGTTGATCAACTGGTATGATTCCATATTGATTTAATGCATTGTTAAGAAATAAATCTTTGATCAAGTTGCTCAATTTCCTTTTCTTTGAAAGCATGTTGAGCTCTACCCTTGTGGGAGGCACATTTACCCCACATGTTGCATTTGATCTGATAATGAAACAATAATTAGGCTTGTCCTAAATTTGTACATGAAGCAAACAGTTAGAAAATAAATGCATATGTTGAATGTTTTGGTTTAATGAACTTATGGATCAGTTTATACATGCATAAGTAGGTGTGTATGCAAGGATTGAATCATTCATTGCTTAGAGCCTCACTCTAACACCATGTTTTCTACAGATGTAGGGTGAGGCGCGCTATGGAACTGGGAGGGACACAAGTAGTTCGGGGAAGCAACAACATGACAGTGGGTGACTTGTAACCAGTCATTCACAGGAAATGACTGGTTCCATTCTTACATGCACATTCTCTTTTGTTTCCTTCTACTTATTCATGTATAGGTTGTTTCATATTTTCATTTGAATAAGAGAGCTATTCCCTTGGCTTGTGAGGGACATATGCCTTAATGATTATCAATAAAATAAATTACATTTGAATACATGATTCTCTTTCACATTTGTTGTGATGCACCATTGAAATGACAAAAAATGTAATTTGATTTACTTTGACAATCACTCCATGCATATTGAAACTAGTAGTTTTCCGGTTTATCTTTAAATGTTTAAACAACATGAAATGAACAAAACTATGGTTACCTGATTCTAGCTAAAAGCTAAAAATCAGATAACAATTCCACCAAACCAAGATTGAACAAATCAACCTTTAACTACTACTTTTCAAGAGGAATATATTCAAATTGACTAAGTATTGGTGATGGGATTGGAAATAGGAGGTAGGTCATAAGAAAAACAGGTGTAGTTTGATTAATGAAATCTAAAAATTAAGAACTTTTATTTTTAGTAATATACTTCCACTACTTCTTGTGAAAGGAAATATCTTGAAATTGAACTAGTACATGGCAAGAAAAATATTTAAAATTTGACTAATGCAATCTAAAAGTAGTCGTAGGAAGGTTGCATGAAAAATAGGTGTAATTTGATTTGGACAATCTAGTAATCATTCCTATTTTCTTTCACAAGATTTTATTTTATCCAATGACACACCTTCCACTACTTGCCAAAAGAAATATCTTCAAATTGACTAAGTATTCCTTATGAAAATGGAAAGGAGGTCCTAGAGAAGACAAGTATAATTTGACTAATACAATCTAAAAAGTAAAGAATAAAAATAGAAGATTTTATTTTATCCAATAACACACCTTCCCTTTTCATACTATATGGTATTCTAAGTCAAATTGGTTGAAAATGAAAAGTAGAGTTTTCAGCTTGAGTAGCTTTACAAGAAACTTCAAAGAAAGTTTAAAATTGATAAGCAGCTTGTTGACAAAGGATTGTACCACTTAATCCATGTGGGCTACCATTTATTTCCACTGTGGTATCTTGATGTCTGAAGTTGTATCAAAATTGAAGGTAAAATGTTAAATCAAGGTGAATTAAGAGGAGTCATGAAATACATTGACAAAGAGCAGGTTCTTGGTTGGGTGCATTTTCAATGTCATCTTGGTTTGTTCTTAAATTTATTCTTTTTAGCTTTATTTTAGTGAAAAAAAAGTAATTTATTTATTTACGTTTACCAATGAAATAGGGGAGAGGAAAGCCAATGTCATGATCCAGTGGTCCAACATGGAGGAAATAAATTTAAGAAACTAATGGTTTTTCTTTAAGTTTACCATGTTTGTTGGTATTAGAGAAGTTAATTTTTTTAATAAAATATGTTGTAATGAGTTAATAATTAAGGTTCAATGCAAAAATGGTTTTTAATTTAGTTTATTTATTTTATTCAAATATATTTTAAATATTTGGTAATTATATAATATTGTAGTATTTATATAAAAATAGAATCATATTAATATATTATAACAATTATAATATAATATTAAATTTTTATTTATGTATATATAAATATAATATAAGTTATATGCAATTCATATTTAATTAAGAGGGAATTTATATTACATTTTTTATATTTAAGATGTTTTTTTAAATAAGACATAAGTGAATAGATTGTATGGAATTATATAGATAACAAATCATGTCACACAATATAATCTACATTGCTATGATTAGAATTGTAGGAACACTATTGCATCTATTTAATCTTTGTTATGTTTCCAAATCTTAAATTTGGATATTTTCTCATAAATGTTCTCTAATCCTCATGGTTAGTTTTTTTTTTTTTTTTAAATTTATTTATTGAGTCAACTAGGTTATATATCATGTATTGTTACATCACTCATAACTCCAATATAAAATGTTAAGACTTTTATGAGCCCCATATTATTAGTGTTTATACTAATGAGCGTGTCATATTATTTAGTGAGTTAATAGGGCTAATAATAATACACACAAACTAAACTTCAAACAAATTAACTAACTATTAACAAAACTTATTATGACTTATACCTTCAAACATTTTACAATGAAGAAACTAGCCACTATAGGACCCTTGTTAAATCATAAAATTGACAATTGCATATTACCTTTTTCTTTTTTTTTGTTGCATTGTATCAAAAATAAAGTGGGTATGTGGAGGATCATGATGGGCCAAAAAGCGGCAATATGATGGGTATGTATTTGGCGACCTTTTTTTTACCCCATATTGATGAAACAAAAAGGGTTTTTAAAGGGCATTCTCAGTTTTCCACCAATATAAATTATGCTTTACTTTTAATTTAATAAGTAATTATTATTCATTTTCTATTCAAATTATGACTAAAGTCTAAATTGATAGACTAATTGGAAAAAATCTATAGCTTTCAAACGGTATCATAGTTTTTGAATCCAAAACATGAGTCACATTCTATGCTTCACATACTATAGGATTAAAAAAAGAAAATTTGAATTTCATGAAGTTTTGACCAATTTAAGGTGGTCAGACAGACGAGTTTTAGATTTTTTAAAAGTTGTAATAAAAAAATCATAATTAATTATTTAATTAGAAAAAGATTACAAAAAAAATGCATCACATCGAGACATGAGTCCTCTACTTATATCTAAAATATTATAAAAAAATATTATCATTTTATTGTGGTTAGGGTGGTCAGACAGATACCTACTTTTTTTTCCTTGAAATTTAAGTACTACTACATTGAAATTTCAAATTTTCACCAAATATATATATAGTTTTTTAAAAAAACCTAGTAGTTTAGAAACTACATTCAATTTTCTACAAATTCTATTCTTACATATTTTTTATATAATATAGACAACTTATTCAAATTTTTACGTCAAGTTGCCTAACTCTGATTTTTTGCCACTTAAGGGTCTGTTTTCTCCATGATGATCCTACACATACCCAAGTAAAAAACTCTTTATACAAAGTAACCACACATAGAATTTAATTTTAATTTTATATGCATAAATCCTTAGAAATTTTGTGTATTAGTTGTGACCATACTAAATATTCTAGATGATTATGTAAATGTAGACACCTAAAATTCTCCATTGACTCTTGATTCGTCATTTCTCCATCAAATAAATAAATAAATATTTAATTAATTATTCCCATAATATGCCAATATCCCATATTACAATAACTAATTAAATAATTTAGTATTTAATTAATTACTCTTTTCAAATTTAATTTATGTTTCCTTCCTAAGGTTAATCATTTAAATCATTTCAATGAAATAAAATAATCTCTAATTCCTCTAAATCAATTAATTATAGCAATTAATTAATTAAGGATAATTAATCCTGCATTAAATTTTCCTCTAATTTTAAAATCTACATCACCCAATATTCCAGCATTTAATCCTAGCCATCCAATATCCTCACATGGATCACAATATAAAATTGTCATAATTTTCTACATGTCTCCTCTAATCACATGCTTCAACATGTGTGAGCATTCCACCTCAATTTTCTCTTTCTTTATCACACATGTGTGAGCATGCCCTCATGAAAATATATTTGACTTTTGCATCAACCACACTTCATGCTCCCATATGTGTAAGCGCGCATCATCCCACTCCATGCTTACATGTGTGAGCATGCTAGATTGGATCCTTTTTAGCTCTCCACCTTTTCTCCACTTCTTTTTTTACACATGTGTGACCATATATTATATACATGTCATCTTGTTGACACATTTGTAAGCATGCCTTTCCTTCTACCTCATGGAACACTTGTCTTTTCCCTCTTACCTTTCTGATATTTTTCATAAGACTAATATTTCAATTAAGACTAATCCTTCAAACCATTCCTCCATCTTCCTAAAATCCCATCCCTCCATTAACTTTGTATCTTAGCCCTTCATTTCCTCCATGGAAAATTTGTAAATTGGATTCCTACCCTTCTAATTTTATCAACATTCAACCATACTATCATGATATCTGTGTTCATAATAATCCACTTTCATGGTAAACTTATGTTGCTAATTTTATTTTCAAATTATATTGGTACACTGAATAATCCACATTCTACAATAATAATCAACATGTCTTACTAAGCATATAAAGTTGATCTTAAGGGTGCACTTCACTTCAACTTAGTCAAAGGAGCAAGAAGGAACATTGTATAAAGGTTCATTATTGTATTTGAATCTTTATATTTCATGCTTTTTTCCCCCTTATCTTTAGTAACAATATGGCTATTGAGATGATAAACTACAAATTGGTCATCTAAATAAAAAGGGGACTTCTAAGATGGATATGAAAATAATTGTGATAAATGAATGGCAATATATTTTTGAAATTGTATATGGGATTAGTTGATTGAGAGAACTAAGGTATATGAGTTCTATGACTATGCATTAACTTGGGTTAATTTCTTGCCCACAAATTTAAACTTGCAATGTAAAATTAAAATTTCTACACAAAAATCAATGTAACACTTACAAAAAATTTAAACTTCCAAATAATATTTTATTTATCTGGGACCTACAATAAATGATTTACAGTGTTGATACACACCTTTGTGACCGTTTTATGTCATGATCCTCTCCTTATAAAAATAACCTAGGTTAATCTAATAGTTATAGAAAGATTTGGAGGATAACAAACATATGCAAACAATTTTGATGTCACTATGATTATGGTAAGTGCTAAATACTTTTGATTTAGTGCAAATAGAATATGATGCAATGAGTGTGGAAGTGATCTACTAGAGGAGCTAGGGTTTATGTGTGTGGATGGAAGAGATGATATTTAAATATAAATAATAATTGAAGAGGGTCCATTGTCATAGGTAAGTGAAAATGATTTCACTTAATAATGAGTGGATCTTAGATGTTTCTCCCTATGAAAATAACCTAAGGAATGATTTGGTTGTCTACAAACTTTAGGTTGTTGAGTTATTTCTACTTCTTCTAACTTGTTAATTATATGTCAAAATAAGCGGTATTTAAAAATACCCTTAGAAATTTACCAATATGTCAATAGGGAACATGTTCTCCTAGCTTAACCCCCTCTCCCCCCCACCAAAAAAGAAAATATTATGTAATTGATTAAAGATGGTAGATATCAACTATGTAAACGTTTGAGTGATGTGATGTATAACTACATTCTTTTAAGGTAATTATTTTCATATAATTATATGATTAGATGAGTGTAATTAAATGCCTTTACATACAAGCACATAACAAAAAATTACATAAAATTGCATTAAGTCAATCTTCAAGGATGGAAAGGAATGGGTGGGTATCAACAAAAAATGAATTTTAATTTTAAAATTTAGTGGTCAAATCCACACTAGTGGGGTTTATATTGTATTCATGGAAATTATAGCATCATAAATTCTCACCCTTAACAATTTCACACTAGATTTTTGTCCCCCCATGTGCTTGGACCTAACCATGCACCTAATTTCCTAATTTTATGAATAATAGACCATTGTGAAACATTTATATAAAAATAAAACATTGAAAATTCAAGTAGGCATTTAATATTTTTCCCTCAACACTTTGGATCTTTAGAAAATAGGAATCCAGTCTAGGGCACAAGGCACCCTAGACTGCCTATTTTGGTACCAAATTTAAATATGTTTATGTCAATAATTTATTATTTCAATTGTTGGCTATCAGGATTTAATTTTTGAGAAATTAGATTAATTGCATATAAATAAATAATATTTTAACAATTTTAATTAACAAGAAATCATAAGGAAATTCACAAGTAATTATTATACTTGAAGAAGAACTTAAGAGCAGTCAAGAGAAAAAATTTCAAAATTATTGTAGTATTTTGTCATCTAAGCATCATGTCATGTTTTATGACTTTTGATCATGTTTTGTATGCATTTCATTTTGGAGGACTAACACTTGTAGTTCTTCAAATAAAATCAAGCAAAGCAACAAATGCTCGTTGAAGGTGATGATCATGAATTCAATGTTGGTATCAACCACCTCCTAGGGGCACAACCTCCAAATAAATCTTCATAGATGAGAGAAGCAACACAAGGCTATTTCACCAGAGATAAAAATATTGAGATGAGATGTATAATACATAATGTATAGGATTTTTAAAGTCATGAAAAATGTGATGGGTAAACAACTAATCAATACAGGAAAAAACCACTTGGATAATTAACCGTAAGTGAAAACTTAACACACTAACACCCCCCTTAAGTGCAAACTTAGGGAGATTATTATGCAAGATCAAGATGCAATATGGGTCCTGACTAGAAAACCATGTTAGGTACCCATTTACAACTACAAATGCAAGAAAAATAAATCTCTCACAACCAAAGAAAAAGAGAAAAACCCTGTGGGAAAAATCCCCTCTCCAAAAGAGAGAAAATAAAAAGAAGATGCATGGATGGAGGACTTAGTAACACCCCCAAGGACTACATACATCATGTATATGCAATCAATAGCTCCCCCATGAGAGGGAAAGAGAGAGACTATGTACCCCCCCAACAATGTATAATCACCTGCAAAAATGGTAAGTGCTTGTTTAGATAAAACATGATCCAATGTCAACAAACTTGTCTCCGTTTTGGAAGAAACAAAACAAAGTACAAATGTAGGTACGCCTCTCATTCTAGATAGGAATTAGCAAAAGAAATCCAAATGTAGGATGATGATGTCTTTGAAATCTACTCATGTGTCACCAAGGCCTTGGAAGATGACACCACGAACCAATTAAGAACATGCCCAATCACAATAGAAGGCGACAAACAATGTACCTCTGGAAACTAATTTTAAACATTCTCCAATGATAGAGATGGAGAGACAACAATTTTACCACAACTATCATCAAATAGGAAAGTTAATCCTTTAAATGTGGCTTCCAAGTCTAAAATGTGAGATTCCACAAAAAATGAACCAATGTCTAGCAAATACAAATCCCAATTAGGAAGACAATGATAATCTCATTGCTCAGGAATGATGAAAGTACTTAATGAAATTAGATCAACTGTCTATGAAAAAGAATCAAGAACCTCTAAAGTAATTGCAACCTCATCTGAAGTATCAAAACCTCCAAAGGATCACAAGCATGGTTTATCTTCTCTAAAGAATAAGGAGGCACATTAGTATTAGAAAGAGGATCATTGAGAGATGGCGAAGTATCATGATCTCCATGTGATTCTTGAATGTAAGTTTAAAGAGCATAATGGTACTCAAAATGAACAAGTGAATCCAAAAGGTCATCATCATTTATATGCTTATAAATAACTCTAAAGACTTGAGCCCTATATCCCTTCCAAATCATATACCTACTACATGTGGCTAGAATAGGAACTTCATTGTACAAATATGGCAATAGATTCTACTCACTAAGATGAGTGAGAATAAAATCACTCCATTACCTAAAGTTCCCTTTCTCCAAAGAAACCATTATGATTGAATTCTTCAAAAAATTCAAAGATAGTTCTTTCACAAGTATAAAAGCTTCCAAAAAATAATTATAAGGTTAAAAAACTTGATTTGGTGCAAAAATTGGTGGGGCCCATTGCTTGATCTCCAAGCCAACTCCATAATCACAAGTCAGCAACATACAAATCACCAATCACCACATGCGAGAGATATCTTCACAACCTGTGAGACTTGCTCAAAATAACCAAAGGCGAAGAGTTTTATATGAATACAAAAGGACTTCCTCACCCATGGAATGTGAAATAACTTATCCCACATAGCCACAAAACTCATTGATAGCAAGATAAAAGGAAACCCTAGAATGAAATATTTCACTACAACCTTTATAAATTATAAAGTTTGATTAAAAAATGTAGTGTAGCTTACTAAAAAATAATTGTGTCGACTAATGAAGAATCATGGCCTTTCCAGATACAAATCATAGCAAGACTATGAGTATCTTGATTGGGGTTTTCAATTCATGCCCCCTATTTGTCTTCAAATCACCTCTTGAGCATAGTGAAATCGTGCCTCTAAAATGAAAATTATGCCAAGAATAGAGGAACAGACCATGTAACCAAAGGAAAATAATGCCAAATAGATGTAAATAAAATGCCCTCCCAAATTTACATCTCTTGTAGTAAACTTAGATATGGTGACTCATGAAAATCACGAGCCTCCCTATCAAAATCCAATTTGTGGCAAAGATAGGTATGGCACGAGCTTTTATACCAATTTGTGGTAGAGATAGCTACTATGCATAAAGCACAAAGAATTTGAAAAAGACCAGACCGGGCTTATACAGTCTCCCATGAAGAAAATGTGCCCTCTAATGGTGGAAAACCAAAGAGATTCACTACCAGTAATAAAGAAATTGAGCCTTCAAATGGATCATACACCATCCTCCAAGCAAAAAAACCCTCTAATCAACAAGTTACAATGCCTAAGACAAATTCAAACACAACTGTAGATTCCATTGCTGCCTCCAAGATATGAATCAAGCTTGCACAAAAGATCAAAATGGTCTCTTGCAGATTCAATAGGAAAAAATAGAATTGATGAGGATGAACATTCTTCTGAATGTATTTTATAAATAACAATCTCAAAACAACTTAGATGAAAACTCTCAATGGAAAAATAAAGCATAGGTTGAAGGCTTTAATACCATGTTGGTTTCAACCACCTCCTAGAAGCACAACTTGCTAATAAATCTTCATAGACGAGAGAAGCAGCACAAGGCTATTTCACTAGAGATGAAAATATTTAGATGAGATGTAGAATACATAATGTATAGGATTTTTAAAGGTGTGAAAAATGTGACGGGTAAACAACTACCCAATACAGGAAAAAACCACCCAAATAATTAACCCTAAGTGAAAAATTAACACACTAACATTCAATCCATCATGGTCAGCAAATCTTAGTGGTGAGTATAATGACAAAGGGGTGATCCTACAATATTGGTTTGCAATATTTGGCCAAAGTGGACACTGAGCTAATAATTTCTAACTAAATCTTCACTTTCGGGCACCTATAATAGCCAAATCATGAGGAATTTGAAGAAGATGCAAACTAGTGATTTGTGACATTTTTTCTATAGATTCTAAATATATTTTTTGAAAATTTTTGGAATTATATTGTAGTTCTTTTTCCATCTATTTCAAAAACTATTTTTTTTAAGTAAACACCATTTTTAAGGAGTGACACTCATCTAATAACACAACCTTTTTTCCATGAAGGATGACATTGTAATTTTTTCAAATTTAGATTTGTAACTATGATATCTAATGCTTCCAATTGGTTTCATAGTGATTTATTGAATATTTTTTCCTTAATCAAGTTTCAAAGTCAAACCAATTACAATTCAAACATAGGAAAACTGTATAACACGTAATTTTTTTTGTATGTATTAAAATTCATTTTTTTGTTGGATCAAGGAATTCAATAGCTAGTGCACTCATATTTTTCAAAAAAAAATTATAATCTTCTATTTTTCCACATTTGCAGAACATAGAGCTTGATTTTCACACTAGTAATCAGTAGTTTTCTATTTTTTCTGTAGATTTTTCTCATTTATGTCATAAAGACTTGTTGGGCTTTCACTTATCAAGAATTGGCATGCATGCAGGGACCATTTTGACTATTGGTTCAAGATCTATGTTACTGTATTTTTTTAATTTTTTGTATAAACAATATATTTTAAGTTTTGATTTGTTTAGATGGTTCTTCTAAAATCACTTTAAAAGGCAGTCTTATTAAGAAACTAATTGGATTTGAGATGAACAATTTAAAGAAATCAAAACTTAATTCCTCTTACAGTTTTTCAAAATCATCACTATCATAATAAGTATTCCACATCTTGTTATTCATCTTCCATATCGAAACTAAAGAAAGACTGATAAATTAGCAATGCATGATTTTGGAAAAATTTAAAGTAACTATTTTTGAAGGAGTAGACTACTACAAATATAAAATATTATAATATTCAATGCACTAGGTTTTAATTGACTACAACAAATTTTAAATTTGTGAATATGGAATTTTCAATTTGAAATGAAGTCTCACCCTTTGATATCCTAGAAGAGAGTGGGGGGGGGATGGAGTTCATGTTATATGTAAAAACTATATTTCAACATTCTCTATTTGTGATTTTATTGATTTAATATGGTGAAAAATGGAGTTTTCATAATGTTTTAAGAAGAGTGTTGATATTTAAAATTGAATATTAAGTTTAAAATGGATTAAGTTTTATGGACTTGCCATTATGTTATATTGTCAATTTGGGGTCCTGTTTTTAAATAAATTAATATATGTATTCAATTTATACTAAATTAATAAAAATAAAATTCTATTTAAGAAAATTGAATATAGATATGTTGTTTCTTGAGTTTTCAATACATATATAAATCTATTTCAACTATCCAAAATAGAATGTTGAAGCTTTATTTTTTCCTTTATTGTAAAATCCAAATACATTTCCAAAAGCTGTAATAGTTGTTTCATTTTCTAACAAGATAAAGACGAGAATGAAATGACATGACAAGAAATGGAATGGAGCAAGAAATGCAAAGCATGCAATAAATAGATGATATAGGACACATGGTAGGACTTTCTATCTCTTCTCAAATGCTTTTCCTCACCAATATAATGAAACACAAATATTTGTTTCTAAATATTAGCATTCTCAATAGGAAGGAAACTTTACATTCATTGTAATCATGAATATTTTTTTGTGAAATATTGATGTTCCCAATAATAAGGAAAGTTTACATTTGTTGCAATCATTTAATTAAATTTGAAGAAAAATATACTTATTGTGTATCATGATCAACACACAAAAAATAAAATTAATTTATGAAAAATATATATAAAGAATAGACTTATTGACATAATTGTTACACCCCACATAGTGCAACTGCTAGTCATGTGATAATTTAAATTTAAGAATATATTTGAGGGGAGTTTGGTGCTAAATGAGGGACAAGTAAACATTTGGTAAATGGGTGTCTAGAGAACACAAAAAAAGATAAAAAAGAACATAAAGGAATGAAATTTAACTGAAATTTGTTACTTTTGAAAATGGAAGAACTATAAGAGGCCCACCTTCCCTGTGAAACATGCTACTTTTATGCTATCTATTGAATACAAAGTAAAGAAACCAATATAGAGACTCTTTGTTTCTACAATCCACTCAACACCATAGCTTAGTTTTTCTCTCTAAAAATATATATCTAAAACTTAAATGATTGAAATGAATCCCTACAATAGTCATGTAATAAAATATAGGTGCCTAGGCATAGGAGAAATTTGATGTACTAGATCCCAAGCGTCTAACATGTCATACAATCATTAATATTTGCTCAAAAGGAGATATAATCCAAAGGATGCGCATTCTATGAGTCTTTCTTCATGTAGTTTGAATTTTGACATTATTCTTCTAACAAGTTAGTCATAACTTCCCTACAAAAACTAAGACCTTTTTCTTTTTCCAAAAGTCACCTTAATAACCTAACTCTATAAGTGGACACTTTGATATCTATTAAACTTTTTTCAGATTATAAATTGTTTAGTTTGCACATTGTCATTTCCAAAACCTCATTCGTCAACCTCATGAACATGCAAGGGGCACTCAACAACCCAAATGACATCACAATCCATTCACACAAGTCATTTTCTATTCTAAATGTAGTATTCCACTCATAACCTTTATCATCTTAAGAGCATTATGTATTCTTTCTTATTTTTCTCAACCTTAGTTCAATGCCATTAAATCACTCCATCCAAAAGGCCCTTGAATTTAGCAAATTCCTCAAAAGTGTGTATAAATATTGTCTACTCCTTGCTAGATCTAAATATGAAAATATCAACGCAAGCATATCCCACCTATTAAATTTTTATTGGTTCATTCCCATGAGCACAAGTTTAGGTCTATGTGTTAGTTCAACTTCATAAGTTTAAAAATAAAATTTGTAAGGCAAAGTGAAACAATAATCAATTCATATATTATAAGACACTCATTCTAACATATCCTAAAAAAATAGTGTTGTGAGGAAATAATTTCCAACATCTTTAACATCAATCACTATTTCATCCCCAAAATAAAATTAAATATTATGATCCAATTTATTTAATTTTAGTATTTAATATTTCCAATCCAAATTCTTCTACTGTTGATTAATTGTTTTGATTATGTGATTAACTTGAATAATTTATGTGAAGTATTTTCCCTGACTGATAATTATATAACTATAACATATTAAGGTTTATACAATTTAGAGTGTTCTTTCTAAAGACCTTGTAAAATTGAAACCATTGTCAGTATTTTAGTTTATTATTATATTTATTCTAATTAGCAGCCATTATAAATCTCTCTTATTGATAAAATCTAACTGAAATAACACAGAAACCACAAGATTTAACCTCTAACAATCAATCATTCAACAATCGCCAGTAAACCTGCAGCCATACTGGTACACAGTTATATAATATTCAATACAACGGCTTATACCCAGTTTTCCTAAGAATTACCTATTATACTGAACCTTGTACATACTCTCCAAGCTCTCTAATGAATCTGCACCTTACCCTTTCGATTATTCGAGCTCCTTTAGTGAACGCCCCCAAACAAACAGTATGATCAAAATTATGTGTATTGAAAATTATCCACAAATAAACACTTTACAACAAAACCAAAAACTAGTTCTGTTTCTATCATCCATGGTACAATAGGTAGGTAGCGAAGGAGAAAAGCCTGGCTTACAAAAAAGATTTTTCACAGCACAAAGCTTCCTACATAGAATACAAAATCCAGATAACTACACTACAGAAGACACGCAACAACAGTAACTAGTTCCTGCTGCCGTTCCATAGAAATTCTATGTACGGCAGCAGTAGCGTATAAGAGAAACCCTAATATTAGCGCAGCGTCAGGCGTGTTTCCTACATCTCCCAGGAAATTATCTTCGGCCTCTGCCACGTTTCATGGTTGCAATACCATTTTCCGATAACATCAATATCATCCTTGACACACCCCAAATCCACTCGAAACCTGCACGCTATGTTATCACACCTGTAACTCCACCCGGATTTGTTCTTTTTACACCTGCTACAACAAAATGTTCCCCCGGTCCCCATGATAAGCTTCACAGGATGTTCCTTATGGACGCCATAGCTGAGACAGGTGGGGAGCGCGACACACAGAGGATGAAGCCTCAAAGGCCTCAACAAATTACCCGTAGGCGCTTCATACATAAATCCTCCCAGATCCTCTCCACAGGCATCACACTCATGATTCAGGCGGGTCTTTTTACGGAATTTAAACTCATATGTGGGATAAAAGGGATGAACATAAACGTCTGGATATGCCCCACACACCTCGTGCAGTGTGAAGTCTTGGCAGGAGCTGCAGCAGTATCCAATATTAGCTCCATTTTGTTTGCATCCATAACAGTTGTAAGGGTAAAGACCTTCACACAGGGTAAGCTGATGCTTATGGCGAGGATTACAGTTGTTGATAATCTTCGGATAGGATGCCATTACATACTTCCTTATGCTCAACATATATTTATTTCATTCTCTTTCTCCATCTTATATCAGCTGGCTTGGTCTCAGCTTCTGATTCATTCGCTGCGCAAATTCGGGTTGGACTCTGCGCAGAAATTTCTTCTCGCAAATTATTGTTTGGTTGACTCACAATTCCGAATGTCCATCAATTTCTGTTGTTAATGGAGTTCGTATAGAATTGTCAGAGTCCATTAATCCCTCGTTTCATCCCACGCACTAGGAGAGAGAGACTTTTTGGTGCAGGAAAGTTCTTGGTATATGAAAGTCTAAGAATCCATTTATTGAATGTTTTATTTTATTTGAACTGGTCCCGCCGATTGGAATCAATGGAGGTTACATTTCCGTGCGAGCCCCTCCACGCAAAAATTGCGCTATTTTCCTCCTCTCAGAAAGTTCATGATAACATGATAAAACTGGCATTTATGTAGAATTGGAATCCACTACCATATTCTTACTAAAGAATTTGCGTACCACTTTTCCTTAGTCAATTAGACGGGATTTTCTTATTACTTTTCCTTAGTCAATTAGGTAAAGGGGATTTTCGGTCACTAAATAAGAGTTTTATAATCAAATAAGATATACATTGAATAGTCATACACTAATTTGAATTAATATTTTATTCTTTAAGATAAATATTATTTTTTTATTTTTTATTATTTATTATAATAAAAAATGAGAAGGGTTAGATTTTTTTAATGTGTAGATATTATTGATGCATGATTATAACATTTAATATGAGCAATTTGATATTGGATGACTTTGATCTTTATTATAATTAACATTTAACATATTTTATTAGTGTTGGTAGTTCAAATAGATGTTTTAAACATGTAATTTATTATATTAGACAAAACAAATATAATGTTATAAAAGATGGAAATAATATTATACTTTATGATTACAAAGTTAGCTAAAAAGTCTTTGTAATAAATATTTAAAAAATGATTAAGGTTGATATATGTTAGCAAAAGTGTTTCTTCCCTTCTCTAAATAGATAAAATAAATACACAAATAGTTGAATGTGCATATATTTATGCTACTAATAAGAAACCTAATAAAACAAAAACAATATAGCAAAAAAGAAAAAGAAAAAGTATGTCTAATTAAAAAAGACAAGGTAATAAAGAATCAATTAGTATCCAAGAACTAAGATAGGAGTCTTAGTTCATCTCATCAAATTTCAAATTTTGGTGAGCAAAATGCTCTCTTATTGAAAAGACATGATCCAAATTTATATAAGTTAAATTGGTCAAATAAGCTAACCTAATCATTTCTATTTTTGTTCATGCTAATTCTTATAACTAATATATTTTGAAGACATATTTTAAGAAAATGACACACAGTTTAAATCTAGAATGTTAATTGTTAGAATATATGAAAGACACAATAGCTAAAATGATTAAATGAAAAAAAGAAAAGAAAAAAAATTAAAATTATAGATTTGTCTACAATTAAATATATATTTATATTTAAAAATTAGTGAAATTTAATTATATTAAATAAAAAATAAAAATAAATTCATATCACTTAAAAATCTAAATTTAATGTTCACCTTCTTTACCAAATAATCATTTTCATAATAACTTTCATTCAAAATCATGATTCAAATGTTAAAACAATTTTTTTTTTTACCAGATATATACAATTATAATCCCAAAAAAACACAACTTAACCAAAATCTCCACTGCTGTGGTTTTAATTTAATTGTATTTTATGCAAAAATTATATATACGGTCATCAAATTTAAGCAAACTGGTCGAACACATCCTTCTAGATGGAGAAGAAGTGTATTTGGTCGAACACATCCCTCTAGATGAAAAAGAAGTGTATTTTTGTCATGTACCTTCTTAAATGAGCAGATAGAGGCTATGGTATGCGTGATGTGGAATCAACGGTTGATATTCTAGAATACACAAGTAGGATAAGATGCGTCCACAACTGGGCTCGTCTACCAAGGTTTAATATTTAGGACAAAGAACTTTCAGCGCACCATCCAGCAAAGTTCGCGGATCTAAAGAATCATTCACTTGAAATCTATAACTAGGTGTTGAGACCAGGCCATCTAATACGCCATAGAGAGAATTATTCACTTGAACTTTATAAATATACAAAATTTATAGAACACTCTACAGGTTAGTGTGATGGCAGCCTATCCAAAGATTATCAGCAACTCTACTCCTCGCCATAAGCATCCGCTCACCCTGTGCGAAGGTCTGTCTCCTTACAAATGCAATGGATGCAAAGAATATGGAGCCAATATTGGCTACCGCTGTACCTTCTGCCCAAACTTCACACTGCACGAGGTGTGTGGAGCTTATCCTGATAGTTATGTCCATCCCTTTTATCCCGCCCAGGAGTTTAAATTCCGCAAAAAAACCCGTATGAGTCATGAGTGCGATGCCTGCGGGGAGACCCTAAAAGGATTTATGTATCAATCGCCTAGGCCAAATTTATTGAATCCTTTGCGCCTTCATCCTCTCTGTATGGCGCTCCCTACGTCTGTCAACTATGGCGCCCATGAAGTGCATCCTGTGCAGCTTATAATGGAGACAGGAGGAACATTTAGTTGCAGCAGGTGCAACGAGAACAAATCAGGGTGGAGTTACAGATGCGATGAAATGGCGTGCAGGCTTCGAGTGGATTTGGTGTGTGTGAAGGTCGATATTAATGGTCTCCCGGAGCATGGTATTGCAACCATGAAAGATGGCCATTGGGCTTTTGGCAACTGGTGCTGTAAATAACATAGATACCCATGACGCAATCTTCCTTTGCCGAGCCAAGTGATTGCTTTGTCTGTCACTGTTACAATTCTATGCCACAGCGGCTGCAGGAATTAAGTATTGTCGTGACGTCGGTTGCGTAGTGTAGTTTTCTGGATTTCTCTTCTGAGTAGGGAGTTTTTGGGCTTCTCTAGTGTAGTGATTGATGTCTTCTTTGCAAGCCAGGCTTTTGTCGTTCACTATTGTAATGGTAGATTTGTAATAGTGAGAATCATTGTGATTGTATCGTTATGGTAACAAAAATAGTGATGAAAAAAATTGTTGTAATATGTTTACATATTTGCGAACAGATTCTATGTTGAGTAATCGATAAGCAATTGTGTCATCTATTAGTTAATTTTTATCTTCCCGTTTAAATTTCTATGAATGAATGAATGAAAGATTTTAATGACGTCCATGAGACTAAACAGTCTATGGGACTGGGACCAACAACTTAGTTTGTCTTCAAACACTTTTCCAGGTCGGATCTCCTATTAATTTTGACTAGAAGGCTGGCCGTCTGATTGATTTTATCCTCCTCAAATAACTACTGCATATTGTCCACATCCAAAATATTTGCATACTGATTTGGATATTTTCGTAGACTGTGCATTCTATGACGAAGTGCCACTCTGTCTCTATCACTCCCTTATTACAAAACAAGCACATTCTTTTCTCCCAAGTTTCTTTAGGTATCTTCCACTTACAAGTCTCACATCTAAGATGGTGGGACCCCATCCTCAATTGAGCAACTAACAGCCTCACTTTCCCGTTAATAACTGCACTTAAATAGGACTTTTCACCATGCTCCTTAACCAAGTTAAACTCTTTGATGTGATATTAAACTCTTTGATGTGATATGTGATTATGTAAAGATTTTCTCAACCATTCATTGTCATTTTAAATCAATCGTCTTCAACCCACCAAATCAGAAGGGGACTCATAAATATTGGTACAGGGTATGGAGACTCGCCGTTTCTTTGCTTTGTTCTCTAGCTAGCTGTCTCTACCGGAGGTGGGGGCCGCTGTGATTGGGCATTTGTTTCTTAGGTTGTCTGTGTGTGATTGAGCCGTAGATTTCAAGCTTAGTATTTAATGGGATGAGACATGAATCCTTGGATACTGACAGGGGTGCGGGAATCGTGGCATGAAGTAGTTGCTCAAATGTGAGGCCCATTCCATGCTAAGTCCAGATGCTTGTTTTAGGCTTGTGTGACGTCGTTGTTTACGCTATTAAAAAAAGTGGCATCATTGACGCTTATTTGCCCAGTCTCCAGGGGGATAGGGGGGAGGAGGAACATGTTTTATTTGTCGATGAGATGAAAACATTTGTTACGGTGTATATAGTATGGTATAAATACGGGCGTATGGCAATGAAATTTAGGTGGGTTCGACTATGGTCGAACACATCTCTCTAAATGAATAGGAAAGTGTCTATTTTGTCCTAACCTTTCTAAACAAAGAAAATAAAGGTTATGCTTGGCTTGATGTGGAACGAGTGATCTGTTTGAGATTGATAATTCTATGGGAACTCCCTATACCAGTAGGATAAGATGCGTTGGTGTCAAGTGGGTTAGTGTACGAAACGTTTAATATTTAGGAAAACATATTTTAGTACAATAATAAGAAGGATTTAGAATGAATTATTGATTGGAACGATGAAATTAGAGATTGAGATAGAAGATAACACATATTGTAGGGGGTATTAAGTTTCAAAGTTAATGGGTTTGATATGTGAGGTGCTTAATGGGGTTGTGCTGTAAGTTTTGATGTATCTAATGGGTTTTGTGGTCTTATTTGAGTTAGGATTGAAGGTCTAAAATATAGTTGCTTTAGTATTGTGTGCACACATTAGATGATCAAGGAGGTTGTGACTTGGTTCTTGATGTAGCTCAATAAATGAGCATTCAAACTTTTTGACATGAGTGAGACTCATGCATGAACACAACTAAGGGGTGAGCTTAGAAGTTAGTTACCTTGAAACCATGTAAAGTGGATATTTCATAAAGAGGGGAAGAGTTAGACTTATGCTTTGAAGAGGTTGAGTTGCTCTGTAGATTGTAATGGGTGTGATCATTACATGGCTTTTATGCATTAAATATTTGGGGTTGTTCAAGGGGATGATCATTAGATCTAGGGGTTCATTCAAAGTTGTAAGATCTTTCATTAAAACTTGGGAGAAGTCAAGGAAAACTATTTGGGATTATCAAACGTCATGTAAAGGAATGGGAACTCATTCTAGAGAAGTAAGAAAAGTAAGGTTTATAGTGAGGGAACTAGGAGCAATAGTAAATAGTCTCAATCTAGGTATATTGTTAAGTGAAAAAGTTTGATGACAAGATGTTGGTTGAATAAGATAGAGAGTAAAAGATGGAACTAGATCCAAAGAAAAAACAAACAAGTGAATCTAAGAAGAGATTAGATGGATTTGGAAATTATAGTAGAAGTCGAGGTAGAAGGGAAATTACATTTGGTAGGACCTTATGGATCTAAAATTAGTGATGAAGATATCATTAGAGTACAAAATGGACTTTGTTGGGATTAGATAAGACCAAATGAAGTGGATAAAAATTGAAGGGATAATGTATCTTAAGTGATGTGAAAGTGAATTGATATAGACTTAGAAGGTGATTAGCAAAAAGTGGTGGTGAATAGATGCAAACTATGGAATAAGTAGAGGGTGGAAATGGATCATGAATCAAGTAGGTGGAGTGGTACACGACTAAGGAGATTAATGACTTAAATAAGAAGTAAGTGAATATTTCTCTAAGAAAGGAAAAAGTAGCATGGTAATGGGCAAGGCTAAAAGGTACACATACTGAGGGAAGATTATAAAGTTTGTTGGACATGTATAGATCAAAGAGTAGGTTATAGATTTAAGAGGTCAAGTGAAATAGGTGATAAAAGATTGTGTGGATCAAGGATCTTGATCATTGTTGAATTATTTACAAAGGATGGAATAGACAGTGAGAAATTTCTAGGTGCATGTGTAATAGAAAATTTGTTATAGAGGGTAGGAACAAACTTCCAAGTAAAAAAAGAGTATAAGTGAATTATGGAGCAATTGAAGAATTGCTTGATGAAAAGTGTTGTGAGAATATTAAGTCCTAGAATCCTATCAAGTAGGGAAGTCAAGGATGTTGATGTGAGCAAGGTGTCATTGTTGAGTGAGAAGAAACCAAGTCATGAACTTGGGAATTAAGAAAGATCTAAGTCTATCCAATTAGAGTAGTTTGAATGACCAAAAGTTTAAGAGTAGGGTGAGGTCAAGAACTAAGTAGAATTGTTGGAGCATAATTTAGCAAGCTCCAAGATTTTTTTAAATGGTTCTAAGGTGATGAGTTCTAGTGTTGGACTAAGGACTACTACATGGAGAGATACTAGATTTCTTAGGGGTTGTATTTTCATTGTTTAAGTGTTTTAGAGATTTTTGGTATTTCCTAGCCTAAATGTATGTGGGATAGTATGATTTGAGGAAATTGATGCTTGTGTATAGGTCTTTTGCGTGAATCAAATAAGTTTACCTTTCCCCTTACTTTGACATGTGAGCTTGTGTTTCCTTACTAAGTTTTTCGTTGTTAGATAAGTGGAATGTCTTGGTTCTATTGGATAATTCAAATTACAAAGGGATGTGCACTATTACATCTATAAAAAAGTTCCATCCACAAAAAGAGACAAATATAATTTTTATGGGATGTGGACATGAAAATTGTACTCCTTTGTAAAAATTACAATCTATGGCCTAATTTAGTCCTATTTTAGACACCCTTGCACCAATCACCTCTTAAAAACAACATTTATAAGCCCCTAATGCTCATTATTTTTTATCTAGAGGCCCATTTCACTCAAAAATCATACAAATCCTAAAAAATAATTCTTAAATCATTCATGTTTCAAAAACCCACCTCCAAAAACCTCATGTGGGACCCATTCACCACCTTAGGAAAATGAGTCCCCTTTGGAGGGACCCATTTGCCAAGGGTGGCGAATGCATCCCTTTCGGGGGAATTTTCAATTTCAAGTAGGAAACCCATTGACTTAATTCAATTTTTTAATGGATGTTAGCCTCTTAGGTCTAAATAATGAGCAATTAGGTATTGAAGCCTATAAATATATGTTTTTAGGTCATTTTTCACATCTCCTAGTCATTCCTACCAAGCAAATTCAAAAGTCAAGTATTGAAAATCTTTCACAATAAGATTCATTAGCCTTTCTACAACAAAGTTGAAGCTTTAGGACAACAAGATAGGGTTTTTTCCGGTCTTCAAGCTCACTTCCTATTCAAGATCCAACATTGCAAATAGTTGATCATGGATTCCTTTGGAGAATCATGGAGAAATATAGGTTGAGGAGATGTAACTAGCCATCAAATCACAACTAAAGACTTGTTTTCAAAGTGATTCCTTCTTCTATTTTCTCTCCATCTTCAGATTTGAGGTTTGTATGCCATTAATATTCACTTGAAATTTTATAGGGTTTGTTAGGTTGAAGTATTACATCATTCAAGCTTCCTTTAAACATCTTATTCTAGCACATTAGAATAGGGTTTTGTCTTACTTTAGATTTTCCTAGTCTTAGACACATTTAGGGCTAGGGTTTTATGCAAATTTCATTATCCATCCAAGATTTAATTATCAAATTAGGGGTTTGACCAAGAAAAACCCCTTATTAGAAAAAAAAATATATTCTATTTTGAAGATTTAGATTTGGGATTCAATTTGGAAGTGTAGTGCAAGTGACAAATTGTAGATCTAGAACTTTAATTTTCAAAACACAAAAAAATGACTAATTCTCCATTAGTGGAAAATGAGTCCCACTAGAGGTGTCTATCAAAGCAAAGTGTAGATTCTAGTACCCTTTTGGTAGAAACAAACTTCTGAGCAAAAACCCTGGTCTGGGACTAATTCATCCAGGTTGGCGAATGAGTCCCAGTTAGTCAAAAAGTCAGCATTTCTAGTTTTTCATAGTCATTTAAATTCTTTAGCAAGTTTACAAGTGCACATATTTAGTTTTACTACTTTTTATTTTTCTTTACTTGCATTTCTATTCATCTTTCTAAGTCTTTTGCATACAACATTCTGTTTTCAAACAAGTTGCATTTCTTCATTTAGCATTGATAATCACCTTTCTTTTTCAATCCTTTGTATTTAGATAATCTCACCTAGGAATATTGCATCCATATCACATTAATATTTGAATGTTTACATTGCATTTTGGCCCATCTTTCCCCTTTTAGGTGAAAAAGCCTAAAAGGGCTAGAAAGACCCAGGGTGCCAAAATATTTGTTTACATGGGAAATGGAAACCAACCTTGTGACACATAGAACTTGAAGTAAGCATGATATATATATATAAGCTAATGGGTTATTTGTAGATTAGTACAATGCCATCATATCTAAAGATTAAATTAGAAATATTTTCCATAAGACTCTACTTATCTTATGTAAAGGTTTGTCCCCTTACAAACAACATTTTGCATGCATTATGCAGTCAATGGTTCCCTTTATTGACAATTTATTTTTGGTTAAGAGTATTATTTTATTAATTTGTTGGACATACACACATACATACATACATACTGACATATAAAGTGTCCATATTGTTTGTTTTATATCTTTTTCTATACAATATGATAAAAAATAAAATTTATAAAATTTTATATTTAAGCTATATTTTTATGTAAAAATTACAAAGTAAGTTATCTATTCTACTAATATTCATGAAAAATGGTTTTCTCACATCGTTCTAAGATTGATAGTGATGTTGTTACAAGGATTATTATTATTACATATAATTAGATTAAATTGGTCAGTTTTCAAATCTTGAATTTTTGCATGCTAATATTTGCCAAATGTCAAAGTATGTTTACTAGCATATAAATTTTTTAATTATTATTCCAAGTATGTATTACTTATTTTATGATTCCAATCTATGTTATCAACAATATACAATAGATTTGATCCCCCAAAAGGTAAATCAAAAGTGGTTTTTATCAACATTTTGATAGGTGTAAAGGAGATTTTGTTATAGGTATGGTTTAAAAATAGTGTGGTTATATTCAAGGGGGTTTGATTTAAGGTAGTTTGATCAAACCCTATTCAAATGGAATGCTTTAAATGGAAATTTTTAAGGCTTAAATCATTATATTTTCTAAAAATATGTGATTTTAGAAAAAAATAAAATCTCCCTGAAATTGTAAACCAGCTTTGTGGGATCACCCAGTGATAAAACTATTCAAGGATGACTTAGATGTTCTCATTGCTCCTCCATTAATATTTATAAATCATTTGGAAAGAAGTTCATTCTAAGAGAATTATGCTTCGCGAAAATGATTGCTTTTCATTTTACTTGCTGCTTGGATGATTTTTTAAATGTTATTTCATGGACCAAGTGCTTTGTAAGTACTTATTATGATGTACTAGATAATCAATAAAAGAAACATGTATGTTGGTTAGAAACATTTCAAATTTGACTTGTTAGCAAATGAGTGTACTCCAAGCATTCTATTACCAATCAATTATTTATGAACATGAATGCTCTCATAAACAAGCCTTGCAAAGTTGGGAATCAAGATTTTCTTTTTGATAGAAAGGAAAGATATACAAAGATAGAAAAATGATTAGGGTTCATTTTTCTACACAAATTAAATTGAATAATTACATAATATAAATTCATGTGAGGATGGAGAACATACATTTAAATTTGAAAGAAAATTCAAAAGTGAGTTATATGTGTGAGAAAAAGAGAAAAACTATTTGATGCTCTAGTCATTTTGTGTTGTTATGATGTTTTATTAGGATTTAACCACAAAGAATATCTATTACTTATCAATTTTGTGCTTAATTGGATAAGAGGTTTGATCTTAGACATGAGAGGAACACCACACAAATACAACATACATTTAAACACATGTCATGGAATATAAATAAAGAGGCAATTCCCTTTTTAACCTTGTCAATACATGTTTTCCCTAGCTCTTTCCCTTCATAGATGAAATAATTGAAAACAAAAGCCACAAAAATTGTATATAAATATAGAAGGCTATCTAAAATAGTACCCACTAATTACAAAAATAAATTGTAGATTAAGCATATTGGTAGTCTTTTTTACTGCACAACTAGG